>PVJL010003444.1:0-157585 GCA_004026885.1 Lyroderma lyra | reverse complement strand
GGGGGGGGGGGTGGGGGTGGGGAGACACTGGCCCTCAGGAGAGAATTTCCCTTTAACCACCTGCTGTGAGGTCCCTGCTCATGCCGATGGATTATTTCAGTTTTCAATGTCATTGCCGTGTGGTTCTTTTTTTTTTTTTTTTGTCCTTTTCTTCATAACATGACCGCTTCATCTAACCTAGACGTGGATGGCTCTTAGAAAGCTATTTTGATGGTGCCTAGAAGTATGCGTGAGGCATCTAGACTCTGAGTAGAGGGTGTGCTTCACCCAACTGCGCGCTTCTGGGTAATCGGTCTTTCTGCCAACAGGACGGCTCCTCCCTTAACTAAACTTACAAAGGGCTGGCCGTGTGTGGCTGCGAGTACGTATGTTCTCAGCTCAAGAGCCCCCACTCTTTCCTCCTTAAATGATATTATTCAGCTGCAGGAGAGAATCACAGTATTTAGGAGGTCCTGGAAGAAGAACAGTGTTTTGGGGGAAGCTTCTAGCATGGGCTGTCAAAGGAATGTACGCAAGCGTTCAGAAATAGCTCCTCCTTACACATCGCCCTTCCAGAAGACGCAGTGCAGGGCCTCTACGGCCCCTTATGTAAACATTGCCCTATATGGAGGGCCCCTGGGGTTTCCCTAGAGGGGCATATTTATTGAGAACGTCTATGTTTCTATTTTTGGTTTATGAAACACATCCTTTGTCAATGATCTTTGGGTCATACGTACACAATAGGGGCCCGAAGAGAACACACACCGCATCTTGGTAGTTTTTGCGTTTAGCCAGTTGGCGTTTGACTGCAGGCACTACCCAACCCAATTTTTACATTTATCAAATCGGACACCAGGAACAATGTGTGCTGCCCCTCTCCTCCCCACCCCCACGCCCTCCCAACCCCCATCACACCGCAGAACCATGGCTACCAACCCCCAGGAGGAAGGCTGGACTCTCTGTCCGGAGCCATCAGTTACACACTCTCCACCCTTGCTTCTCTCGTAAGATCGGGACCTGCTTCCGCTCTCCCCGGGGACACCAGGGTCAGACGCAATCCTCCCTGCCTGCCTGTCCTCTGAGCTCCTGGACACTGACCGAAGCCCTGCAGTGATGATGCCTGGCCCCCCGCCCGCTGCGTCCAGGCCCCCTGAAATCTTCGGGGCCCCGAGCGTGCCATCCTTTGCCTTTCAGCATCCGGCGGGCCTGTGTCGACGCCTCGCGGACCAACCACCCACCCGGCTCTCCCAGTTCATTGACCTTTTCCAGGCCTGACCCCAGCCATCTGGTGAGGGTCCTTGATTTCCTTCAAATCGTCTGGATCATCGGGTGTCTCCTTCTTACAGAGGAACCTGGAGACAATTATTCCCAAGTCCTACAGGCCGCCACCTCGTAGTTCGTGGGGCCTAACTCTGTTTACTGCAATCCCAGATCATGTTCAAAATCGATGTGAGTGCCACCGCCTTCCTGAGCCTTCCCTGAGGCCGTGCTGCCAGCTCTCCCCTTGCCTCCCCTTGATGGCTGGCGGCACATTGGTGCTTTCGTGTAGCCCGTAGCACTTCCTCTCCAGCATCCCTGTGACAGGTCAGCCCTTCATTTCGATGATTTCAAAACAGGGCTGAGGTTTGCCCATCTTCGATGCAGAAAACACTTATCCAAACGTGTCGTATTTGTAGGTGTTGAATATTTTTCCAACAAAATGTCATTGCTATTGATCACTACAGATCCAGATTACTGAAACTTTCTCAAATATGTACGTTTTTATTTTCCAGTTTAAAGGAAACAACAATGAAGTGATACTGAACAGGACTAGATTTTGTTCAACTAATACATAGTCTTGGACTTTAATTACTTTGTCTTTACAGAAAACAGTGGTGAGATTAGAAATTAGACGACATGAGACACTGACCCACGAAATCCTTAAGGATGAGAATGTGTCTCACTCCGTCACCTCCTTCAAGTCTTTGCTCAAATGAGTTCTCATTGAGGTCACTCTGACCACCATATTTAAAATTACAGCCTCTCCCAAATCAGATACTGGTCATTTCCCCTTGACTTATTTGCTTTCCACAGTGCTCATCACTTCCCAATAAATTATATAATTTACTTCTCTCTTTTATTTATTGTTTATTTTTCCTGCTAGAACATGGGCTCAGCAAAGACAAAAAATCTGTTTTATTCATGGCTGTATTTGTAGCATTAGAAAAGTGCCTGGCACATTGTAGCTGCTTAGTAGATATTTGTCCTTATCAGTATACTGTGGTCGGTGGCATACCTAGTCTTTTTGAGACAAAGAGATCATTTTTTATACCCATTTCCTCTAGATGACAGAGTTATTTTCATTTATAGTCAGGAAATGGAGCAAATAATAAGGAGCAAAAAATAGCAGTGACAAATTTATCAATGTATGTAATTATATTTATAAAATAATATTAATAGTATGGCTCAAGAAAGAAAAATAAACACAGCTATTTATTTAATAGCTATTAAATTTATCTAGTCGTGTGAACTTTGAGTCTTTTGTTATAGCCTGATGTAAAAGTATTTTGTGAAATAATTGTCCAGTGATCAATAAGTGAATTGTAACAAAAACGAAGATCTCAATAAACACAACTAAATCATACCACTGATATAATGTTTTGTTTTATTGATTTATTCTTCAGTGTTGCAACATAACCATTGAAAAAATAAATTTGAATCTTGAAAAGATTATTCAAATTCCGTTTAAGATCCATGTATGAACCAAAATGTATACTTAACAACTGCAAATACCACATCTTACCTTATAGCCTGCACTGTTGAGTTCCTGATTAAAGTTTAAAAAATAAATTAAAACTCCAAGTAGTCATAGAAATCCCTTGAATTGCTTCCTTCTCTTCAAAAATCATGATGTCATCATTGTTATTTCAAATGGACTATTTTAAACACAAGAATATCTAATACCACAAGGCTGGACATAAATTGTACCTAAAAGGAGTTCCAACAGCTCTCATTCACTAAGCATGTAGTTTCACAACAAACACACGTAGCTGAGTGTGTGTGTGCAGGGCCAACTTACAACTGCAAGGTCTCTGAATTCATGTATGCGGGGTGCTCAGTGAAGGGAAAGGAACAAAATGCATACATTTGAAGCTTATACATGTGTGGAATTTTATGTTTATTAATATATAGTTATTTTAAACATTATATGTTATATACAATATAACATTTGGATCAATATACATTCATATTAATATTATATACTGTTTATGGTATGTTAAATACATACATTTATATAAATGTTATATAATATATAAATAATAAATGTTATGATTAATATATACATAAATCATTATAAATGTATAATTATATGTAAGGTCAGACAACTAATTTCACAAACTCATCCTAGAAAAAGTGCTACACACCTCATTGCTGAATATCACTACGGTCACCTTCGAAGGACTCCCCTTGAGAAGCTGTGCCCCTACGCCTGCACCTAGTCCACCCTTCAGAGCAATTTTGAAACTTTTTCTGGAATGGCCATTAGAGCTGTCATCTGACAATTAAGTTTGTGAACTGGCTACTGTGCACTTACGTTGGCAGCACTGGACAAACGACTCGGTAAGGTGTCATAACTTGAGTTGTTTGTACCGCTGCCAACATTATGCGCATGGTGGCAAGTTCAGGAACTCAATTGTCAGATGACAGCTCTGATGGCCACTCCAGAAAAAGAGTTCCAAAATTGCTTTGAAGGGTGGACTAGGCACTGGCGTCGGTGCACAGCTTCCTAAGGGGAGTCCTTCGAAGGTGACTGCAGTGATACTCAGCAGTGAGGTGTGGAGCACTTTCTCTAGGATGAGTTCGTGAACTTAATTGTCAGGCCTCATAACCGAGTATACAGAGGGGGCCCAAAAATGTATACACATTTTAAGAAAGAAAAAAACTGTATTAAAATTGTAATTGTCCACCTTCATATGTACCATATATATAAGTGAAATCCCACCATAATCGCATCGGTTTAGAATTTGGAGCAACAAAAGTTTTTTCAGGGAGAGTTATTTTATCGCAGATGCTATTTAGAATTGCTGGTGCCCGGTGATAATAGGAAGTGCACTTACTGTAAATCTGCTTTATTCTCGTATTTAAACTCTCTACAGACAGCGCCCGCACTTTTGGGGTCACTGCCCACTTCTACACCCCTGGCTGATTTGACTGCCTTGTCTTCCCAGTGCCCAGCAGAGCCTCACCTTGGCAGGTGGTCCATTTACACGGCTGGAGGGTGGTCCTTAGAGACGCGTCTCCTCACCGTGAGCGTTTCCTTTGCAGAGGGCTCCGCAGCGAAGTGTCCCTCTGCCCCACTGCCCCTGTGTAGTGACGTGGGTGTGTTCAGGCCCTCACTTATCTACGACTAGAACCCGAGACGCACTGCCCCTCTGCCGGGCCACTTGGGACGATCCTTCTCATCAGGGAGGACTTGTGGCAGCTCGGGGATTCTCACTGGGCACAGGCCACTGGGTTCACAGCACAGAGCTCGGAGTTTCTCCACCAGGGCAGGGGCAGCCAGAGTTCTCAAGGTCCAGGACTATATTAGGAAATACATGCAGCACGGGAACAACAAACATGTTTGTTTCCTTCCAGTGCAGCCTGCTCCGCTTATCACAGACACCTCCCTTTCCTCAGCAGAAATCACAGTCCTGGGAGGAATGTTCCCCTGGGGATCGGGGAGTTTTCCCTCTAATCTAAATGAGGTCTTGCCCTTGGTATTTGTGAAATCATTTTAGAAAGATCATTTCTCTGAGATCCACAGTCTTTTAAAAATCAAACAAGAGGAGCCGTGGAAAGGAAGGCCTGACGGTGAGTGCCGTAGGTTTGTGTTTGTCACTCACTTGCTGAAGTGCCATCAGCAGATCCCTTCTTCAAAGTTCTCCGAAGTGGTCCTGGGCTTGCTGTCACTCCCTGTGCTGAGGGCCGTGTGCCATGCGGGGTGGAGCAGACGAGAGCATTTGAGTCAATGTCCTTGGTGCTGCTCACCATTTGGTGCTTCGAACGTTGCTTTGCACCGGTGAAAGGGAGCGAGCGATCTCGAAACCATTCCGTGCCTCCTATCCACCCACCGAGGCCTCATTTCCCCCTCCAGCTTCCAGGAAGTAGGACACAGCCCAGGACTTCATTTGGTCACTTCCCAGGAATGTAAGTTCCTCAGTTTTCTGCTAGTCAGAGAACAGTATCATTTCATTTATTAAAATGTCCAACACTATGTGATAGTCAAAACTCTGAATTTCCTTGAAAATGAAATCTCTCCCTTCCCCAGTTTGGGCCTATCCCAGGCAGGGCCTTGCAGTGAAAAGGGAGGTACGGAGGCCTTCTTATTTCCCTCCCTTGTGTTGGTCCCTTCCCTTTTGCCCAGCTTGAGAACCAAAGCTTTTGATTCCTCCAGAAATAAGCTGACTAGATGTCCCATTTTAAATAGGACAGAAAACAATGGTACTGTCCTGTTTCAAATGACGAGTATGGCCAGCCTAGTCCCACTGGGCCAAATTCAAGGCGTCAGTAGGCAGACTGTATGTACCGTTTGAAAGGGGACAACACCACTGTTTTCTGTCCCATTTAAAATGGGACATCTGGTCAGCCCACACAGAATCAGAGAGTCACAAGATGTGAGGTAAATGGCGGGCAAAGCTTTATAGAACTGATACCCTTGAATGTGCTGTCAGGACTTTGTTTTCTTTCTCCCCTAGAAGCTTCTGTGGGGTCTTTGGAGGACGTTTCCCCATCATTGGTGATCACTCCTTGCAGTTCTCTGCAAGCTAACCTGCAGCCTCTGTCCTGAGCTCCCTTACCCTTCAGGTGGCATCTTGGGGCAGGACCTGTGACAAGCCCAGGCTAACACTCTCACATAATCTTGCTTGGGTTGTTTCACACCTTCCTTCAGAGCAGAGGTGGAAATTTTGTCTTAAGGTCTTGGGTGACACAGAGACAGGATTTCATTTTCAAACTGCAATAACAATCCAGTTAACACTTATCTAATAATTTATCATTTATAAAGTGCTTTTCAAAGTCATGTGTACATGGAGATGAAAAGTTTAAATGAGTCAACGAGACAATGTAAGTGACAGAGCATTTGTCTGATTCTGTGGCAATAGATGCAATGTTAGAGTGGAAGGCTTTTAAGTTGAGGGGATCCTAGGGGGTCCTGAAATTTCTTCTAACCAAAATGCATGGAGGCAGTCCAACCCTTGCTTCCTTAGCCAGGCTGCCTACTCATACATACATGCAGCACCACGCATGAGTGAGGACAGTGCATCACGTTCTATGAGGGGACTGTACCAGAAAGGGAACAAAAAAAGTTTTAGAAATATAGGCAATGACAACACTGGAAAGAATCAATGTAGGACAACTACAAACAGAATTACAGGCAACTGGCCAATCAGTCAATCAGTTCAAATAAAACCATGTAGAATAACAAGAACAGTCATGGCCAATAAAGTAACTAGCATGGAAAATTATGAATATCCCTAGGTGTCAAAGAAATACTCAGTAATAGAAAATGAAAATCTATGTGAAGATGAGGACATAAACACAACTGAAACTTTTATCCTAAAAATTGTATTTCTGCCTGGAATGAGGGATTTGTTGTTAACATCACCTCATGGGCTATAAATACCTGCATAATGTCTATAAATATGGTGCATACACATATTTTATCTATAAAGACTGCTCCCATGATTCCTAAAACACATTCCATGATAAGGTTCTGGACCTTCTTAAATCATCATTGGTACCTTCTCTTCCCCAGCTTGAGAACCAAGGCTTTTGATGAGCTTTGCAAAGTCTAAGCTGATCAACATCTTCCAGCATTGCTGTGGAGAAGAGTTTGTCAAGTATTTGCAAGTCACTGCCCTACACCAACCAAACAAAGGGTGCATCTTATGAAAATGCATCTGAAAGTGTCCTGATCTTGGTTCCTTATGCTGCACCTTACGCTGTCACAAAATTATTTCACTGGACCCTTAAATAGGGTTAATACTGATATTCCAGGTAGAAGAACAGGGCTTACAAAGGTTCTTTGCTCAATGTCACACTGTAAGTAGTAAAGATGAGTATTTTTGCCCTTCCTTAATACTTCACTTGTCTATAAGGTTCTAAAGGACTTCAAAGTAGAAACTTTCCCATCGATTATCTGTTGATTTGCATACATTTGTAACTTAGCCAGAGATCCCTGCTTCACAGATGAAAATATATTAGGTCACACAGTTTGTAAGTGTCAGATTCCTAACTCAGTCCAAGGCTTTCTCTACAACACCACATTGCATCTGTGTATGTTTCCCTTCCTAAAAATGTGTACATTTCTTTATTCAGTTTCTATGTAATTTATAATTATACTTACTGAGAAATGCATACATGTGGCTGTCACTTATTCCTAATCTCTTCCCTCATACTTCCTCATTTAAACAACCAGCAGCTTGAACCACAAGACAGAATGAATTAAAAATCCAATGTGAGTACTTTTTGTTTATATCCATTTCAGTGCTGGCCCCCAAAATACAAACCAGTATCAACAGTTTGAAATTACTGTGTTAACATTTGCTGTTTCTAAGCTAAGCTAAACATTGGAACAAACTGTATTGCAACACATATTTGTTTTAACTCCAATACAACTGATATTCTTATCCAAGACATGTTAACAAACTTTCCCGTAGTTACCCATGGAGTGATGGAATGGAGTTAATAAAATATTTTGGTTTACAAATTTGAGAAGAAATAAAAATTTTACAATTTTTTACAACTCAAAAATTTGTGTTTTCTTTCCTATTAAATTACTTTGCTCTGTGTCAGATATAAAAATCCTTACGCTTCATCCAGAAAACATTCCATTTTAGCCTACGATTTGTAGTAATAGCCCCTTGGTGGAAATATATTACCGAAAAGACTGTTATGAAATTGATTTTTTTTCTCATTTTACCATCAGATTTTTATGAGAAAATAAAGAATAATCCCCTGTCTGTACTCTACTCTTGTGCAGATGGACAAAAATTTTGATCATTTAAATTTTATCTTATAGCCTATGATGTGGCAACCAAAAAATCTCCTTGGAATAGAAGTTTATAGTATTGACACTGATGTTCTCAGGGATGATTTGACTTTCTTCAGGTATAAAATTATACCCTTGGAAGGACACTTAGCTAAAAAATCAGACAAATTATCTTCTGATTAAATCTTCTAGTTGATTCTCACAGGCATAAAATTAATTGTAAATGTAAAATCCAATACTAAATATGCTTGCTAGTTTATCATATATAATAGCAAAAATTTAAAACATAATAAAGTTTTAATAGAAGAGACTGATTCAATAAGTTTTGATACATGCTTACAATGAAATATTATATACCATTAACATAATAGGCTTATAAAAATTTTTTGTGACCTGAAAAAAATTGCTCATGAAATAGTTTAAGTTTCTAAAAGCATATTACAAAAATGATACCATATGATCAGCTCTTAAATGCCCATTTTTCATCTTTTAACATTTTAAAAAATCAGAAAGCATCTTAAAACTCATGATATCTTATGATTATAAATCATGTAGGCCAGGTAATAGTGATAACAGTTGTTCTTGCTGGCACATGTATGAAGTTGGCTGTTAATCCTATTGAAATGACTGGACAATTGCCACTCTTCATTGTTTCACTTATGAAACCATTTAAAGACAACTTTTAGAAGAAATAAAAATCCTGGTGTTTCCTAAAAATCTTATATAAACTATGATGGCAAAAAAGGCACTAGCAACAAAACTCACTTAAGGTGGAAGAACTGAACACTTTTCCCACTAAAATTGGAAGAAAGCAATGCTTTCTCTCACCATTTCTATTGAAAATAAAATTGGAAGTCTTAGCCAAGGTAATAAGGTAAGAAAAAGCAATACAAATCTCACATTAGGTGGTGAACTGATTATACATCAAGTTGACAATGCACTGTAGAATTGTATGCCTGAAACCTATGTAATCCTTGCTAACAGATGTCACCCCAATAAGTCTAACAATAAAAATGAATTAAAAAAAATCTTACAGATATGAAATAAAGAAATAATACATGTTTATTTGCAGAGACTAGATTATCTACATAGAAAAACCCAAGATATCTTCAAAATAAAACAAAACTGGCGGCTAGAGCTTTTATAGGTGGGTGTCACAGAGCACAAGGACAACACATAAAAATCCATCCTGTTTCTATGTACTAGCAATGAATAACTGGAATTCAACATTAAAAATATAGTATTATTTACAATAGCTCACCCCTCCAAAAAAAGTAGGTATAACTTTAACAAAACTTTTATAAGATCTACATGCTGAGAAATGTAAAACACTGATGAAAGAAATCAGAGATCTAAATAACTGAAAGACTTATATGTTCATGGATTAGAAGATCCAGTATAGTTAAGATGTCAATTCTCTTCAAATTTAGCAATACTTTTACAATGATTCCAAGCAAAGTGAGAAAGATTTTTTTTTTTGTATAGACTAGTTGATTACATAATTTATATAGTAAGACACAAAGGTTAGAATAGCCAAAACAATTTTGAAAAAGAAGGAAGTTGGAGTATTCATATTATCTAATTGCAAGATTTACTCTAATGTGACAATAATCTTAACCTGTAAATGTATAGACATATAAAAATCAATGGAATAGAATAAAAAGTTGAGCAATAGAGCCACATAAGATGGTTAATCAATTTTTGACCAAGATAAAAAAATTAAATGAAAAAAGAGTAACCTTTTCAACAAATGGGGTTGGAACAATTAACATTGATATACAAAAAGTAAACCTCAGCATGAATTTTGTACAAAAATTTACTCAAAAATGAACCATGGATAAATGAAAAATGTACAATGGTCAAACTTTTAGATGGCATTGTAAGGAAAAATGTTAAAGACCTGGGATTGGGTGAAAATTGCTTAGACATCACACACACACACACACACACACACACACACACACATGCACACACAACCAATAAAAGAAACAATTGGACAAGTTGGAATTCATCCAAGTTATAATTTTGTTCTGAGAAAGACTGTTAAGAGAATGAAAAGTGAAGTCACAGACTAGAAGAAAATATTTGGAAATCATATATCCAACCAATGACTTACATCCACAATACTAATAAAGAACTCTCAAAACTCAACACTAAGAAAATAAATAACCCAACTAAAAAAAGAGCATGAGACTTCAGAAATAAATTATATCAATGGTAAATAAACACTTGAAAAGCTACTTACCATTACTATGCACTAGAGAAATGCAAATTAAAACTAAGATGAGATACACACCTATGAGTGTGTCTGAAATAATAATTATTTTTTAAAAACCTGATAATACCAAGTGCTGACAAGTATGAGGAGCAACTAGAATTTCATAGGTTTCTAAAGAGAACAAAGAATTTTACAATGCAGAATAGTTTGGCAGTTTCTTATGAACATGGACTTACTATATGAACTAGCAACCTCAATCCAAGGCACTTACACTAGAGAATGGAAAACTTACGCTCACATAAAAACCTGCACGTAAATGTTTACAGCAGCCCTCCTTGGAATCTCAGAAAGCTGGAAACGTCCTTCACCATGAATGGATAACAAATTATAGTATATCCATACAATGGCATTTTGCTTATTATTTTTTAAAAAAGGAATGCACTACAAATACATGTAAAAACAACGAATGATTTTTCAAAGCCTTCATGATGAATGAAAGAAGTCAGTCTCGAAGATGGTATACTGTATGACTCCATCTTGGTGGCATTCTAGAAAAGGCAAAACTTGAGTCACTGAGAACAAATCAATGGTTGCCAGAGATTGGGTATAAGAGAGTGTAGGACTGAAAATGTACAGCACAGGAAGTTTTTTTGGGGGGTGATGATGGTGCTCTGTATCCTGACTGTGGTGATAAGTTATATAAATTTCTACATGTGGTAAAACTATAGAGCTGTATATTCCAAAAGGTTAATTTTATTTTATGTTAATTAAAATAATGCTTAAATTGTATCTCTATGGAAGTCTACTTAGGTGGCACAGATAAAAAGAAAGGTAAATTTTTCAAAAGCACTTTGTCACCGATTTTCTGGATGGCACCTAAACCAATGGTGTCTCATAATCAAAATACCTTGAAGTTAATGAAGCATGGTCTACATACATTATTTTTAAGCTGCCCACAGAGATGAAAAATATCATCTGAAGTGTTAATAGTGGTTGTCTTAGGTTGTGGAATATACATAATTATTATTTTTACATATGTTTTTTACAATGAGCAAGAATTCCTTTTATAAAGAGAAAAAATACTGGAATAAATACTTAAAAAAATTATAACAACACAGATTTAGGCAAGTGGGTTCTGTTTGTCCTGATTCTGCAAACACAAAGGTTCTCATCCATGCATAAGGTATGATGAAGTGATTCACCAAACCTGGAACTCCCTGAAGGTTAGTTTAGTTCTTATTACTCACACCTACCCTCTCACCAGATAATTCCCCAAGACACACACATCATGAACAATCTGCAAAGCAATAATCAGCTTGGGATTGTTTCTGGCAACTATAAATGTGTTATAGTTGGAGAATTCCCCAAAAAAGTAAAAAAAAAAATAGAATTATTATCTTTATTGGGGAACAGAATACTGACTTTGGCTGCTTCTTTTTAAAACTCTCAAATTATTGGAAGTGATAAGAAAGCCAATATTCCAGAATAGGTAGGACAATGCTAGTGGTAGACACGCATTTGTTTTTTGTCTCTGTCCCCTCACACACACACACATCCCCTCATGTCAGTTCTCTGAACTCCTCCCCTCTCTGTACTCCGTCAGTAATGACTGCAGTAACAACAACTGTCAGGCGCTGGAATAGGAAGCATTTTGTAAAAGCAAATGGTTTCCAAATGCGGACTTCTCTGAGTGAGCGTGTCGCACAGAGCCTGACTCAGAACACTGGGGCAGGTAGAAGGACTAGGCCCAGAGCTTGGTGATAGGATCAAGCAGCTACATCTGTGACTATGAACCACAAACCCACCTGCAGGCTCCCCTCTTTTTCCACACAAAGGTGACTTCACCTGGCCTATGGGTTCAATACGCAAGAGTCATCCCGCTTGAGTTTTGTGCACAGCATTTACCTTGTGGACCATTTACAAAGATTTCTAAGCACAACCTGGTGTATGGGTCAGGTGAGGGGTGGGAGTTAGATGAGGGTAAATAGTTGATTAGTTGCCCTGGCCTTTGGGTCTTCAGCCTAGAGAAAAGTCCTTTAATTGTATTAAGATTCATTTCCTACATTTTTCAGAATGACCCTTAAATCTCTGGAAATTTCCATTTCACTAATGAGATCAGGAGCTTCAAAGCTGTTTATTTACTTGTTTCATGGGTACCCACATATTATGGAATATTAATGAAATGCAATATATTACTTAATTTAAAAATGTCAAGGGTGTGATGAATGAAAGAGGCAGCAACAAAAGAATTATGTACAATTTTATGAACCCACTCTATAATGAGGAATATATTAGACCAAACAACATATATGAAAACAGTAACAACTTTCATTGGCAGGTGGTGGAATTATGAACAACTTTTAATATGATTTATATGTTTTCAATTTCTTTGTCTAGAACATAGATTTCTTTAAAAGAAAAAAAAAAACCCTGAAAAATAACAGTCTAAAATGTAATTGTTATCCCTGAATTTTGATTTAGAGTTGATTTTTATATTCTGATAAAGTGGAAGGTTTCTCCTCTAATTCTATGTTATCAATAAAGGATTACTGTTTTATAATTAAAATATATGCTCTTAAACATTAAAAAGGGGGATCTGAGGGGGAATCATTTTAACTGAAAACATTTTGTTCTTTTAAATATAGGCTTACCGGATGTACGGCTTTAAATGAGTATGTACGGTCAGCCTAATCTCACTGGGCTGAATTCAGGATGTCAGTAGGCTGACCGTATGTACTCTTTGAAACGAGACAGTACCATTGTTTTCTGTCCTGTCTAAAATGGTACGTCTGGTCAGCCTAATTAAATAATTATTTAAAGCCACACACTTTATCTCCTGTATGCCCATGTCATAGTCTCGCAGGTTCTGGATTGCTCCCCTTTGGAATTCTGGGTTCCTAGGCAATTTCCTGACCATTCCCTAGTGTCAAAAGTTATTCTGTGGAAACATGGGACCAGCTCACGTTACAGAACTAAAATGATTGTTGCAAAAAGCAAAGAATTTCTAGGCTACAAGCCACCTAGAATTTCTAGTCTAACAGCTCAACCATCACAGCAGCTGAATGGAACGTGAGAAACACAGGGACATCTGAAGGTGATTGGAATAAGTGAAGTCAAACAGCACTCTCTCCAGCCAGGGGGCTCCGTGCGCCATAACAAACAGCTTCATCCGGGCCTAAGGCTGCTGAGGTCTCTTCTCTCTGGGAGAAGGAACTGGAAGCACGGGGCCAAGTCTGCTGAGGAATTCACACAGATGCCAGGCCTTGACTGAGCTGGCCGGGCACACATCATCTTCAAAGGGCTCCGACCCCATTCGTCCCTTTGAAGAACTTGCTTTGCTCAGGAGAAAATATCAAAATTCTTACTGTTTCATTTTTACAGGAAGCCACGGCACTGATAAATGAGAGCTCATCCATACATGTTTTCACTCTGTTACCTAAGAAACTATCTTCAAAACAGAAGTCCTCATAAAAGACTCTGGAGAGGCAGCAGACGCTCTCCGGCGTTGTGCGACACTGTACGTTATTTGGCAGCAGTGCTCTGGGGAAGATAAACGAGCACATTTTGCCAGGATCCTATTACTTTTGACCCTGACCTTGGGTGAAGGCTGTTTCCAGTTACACTCCATCTTAAAGAAAGACAGTGCCTATTCTTTCCCTGGGGTTCCTTCCTCCCTTCTCTTTTCAGTTGCCCCAAGCACAACACCGTGTGCTCCCTCACTGTGGGAAGAAACATGGGGGCTGCCTCTCTCCCCAGGTTACTCATTGGAGCACAGCATTCAAGGGCACCACTTCTTCAAGCGACGGACGTTCGCTCTGAGAAAGTCCCTGATCTTCACGTTCACAATACCCTTGGTATGATGGCATGTTAACTACAGGCACTGGGGTGACCGGCAGGTCTCCAGAACTTACTCATGAAACTTTACACCATGGAGCAATAGCTGCCCACTTCCCCCACCTCCCAGGCCCTGGCGGCCACCGTCGTGCTCTCTGCTTCTCTTGGCTTTGACTATTTTAGATACTTTGCACAAATGCAATCATGTACCATTTGTCCTGCGACTGCTTGTTTCATTTGGGGTCTACTCTGGATGCAATCGCATTGCCACGGGTGACCAGATTTCCTTCTTTTTTAAGGCTGAATAATATTTCATTATGTATCTATCACATATGTCCCATTTTCTTTATCCATTCATGCGTCAATGGGGCCTCGCATGTTTTCATATCTTGGATATTGTGAATAATGCTGCAATGCACATGGGCGTGCAGATAGCTCTTCTAGATCTGGATTCCAATTCTTTTGAATGTGTCTACTCCCTTGATTGGGGTGATGGCATCACAGGTGTTTGTACAAGGGCTGTGCAAAAAGTCTCCAGCTATGTAATATGAAAAATAGAGTCATTTATGGCCAGATTTTTTCTGGACAGCCCTTATATATACCCAAACTCATGAAGTTGTACACATGAAATGTGTGGAGTTATTTGTATATCAATTATACTTTAATAAAGCTCTTTTTTTTAAGGAAGTACTTGATCTTAGCACAGTATTGCTCACTACAATGTTTTCCCAGATAGTGACGGCCCAATTCATCTACCCCGCTCTGTGACATTAAGTTCCCAAGAATCCACGTCCAATGTGTGGTCTACGGTAATGTACCCTGCCCCACCCATCACTCCCATCCGCGTGGGTTGGGCTCACTTCAGATATTCTCAAAAAAAAAAAAAAAAAAGGTTTCCCACTGAGGTGCCAGCAGAAACTACAACGCTGAAACAGCGCAAATAGCCTTTGTGTCTCATCTCGGCATAGTCTCAGGCCTCGTGAGCAGGTTTACGTACACTATGAGCAGGTCGTGAAAACCGAGGCCGAATACTGTGTGATTACACAGTTCGGAGACGCTCAGGTTTATTACTACCCTAGAAAGTGAAAATAATTGCTAATATTTGCTGAACACTTGCAACACGTATGTTATCCTTATGTGGTAGGGGTGACTGTCCCAATTTTCCTAATGAGAAAACAAATGCTGGGTAAGGGTAAGGAAGTTTCCTCTGGGCAATGAAGTGATAACTGACAGAGACGAGGTCTGAACCCAGCTCGTTTGCTTCCAAAGCCCAGCCCCCCGGCTTTCTGCTGTACTATGTGCAAGTGTAACACCAAGAGATCCAAAACCGTCCAAAAAAACAGGAAAACCATGAGTAAAATCCCCTCACTCAACTGACTAATATGTGAAACATATTCTTGCAGCAAAATACAGACCCTCCAAGTTGTTAGAAATTATTTGAACATAATCACGAGACCAATTCTGACAATAGGGATTCTATTATTCAACTATGTAAGAATACATTCAAAATGTAGAGCTAGCAGTTGTATTTTAAGTTGTTATTTTTCAGGTTTTTTATGTTTTTTTTGGTTTTGTTTTGCTTTTGTTTTTGTTTTTCTTTTTGGTATGTGGGTAGCTCCCTGACTGGGAATCGAACCCAGGCCGCAGCGCTGACAGTGCCAATGCCGAAGCCTTAAGCCACTACACCATTAGGGAACTCCAAAAGTTGTTTTTTTTTTTTTAGTTTTTTTTAAAAAGAAATACATGTTCTAGACAAATATTGAGAACATATAAATAGTATAAAAAATAAAACACCCTCACAGTCCCATCTCCCAGCAGTGAAAGTTGCTTTTGTTTACCTAAATGTTTTGGGTAAATGCGGATGTCCCCTGTGAGACAGGCTTTAATAAAATCGCACATCACACTTCTGTTATGGCCTCTTCCTCAGCCACATTCTTAATATTTTCAAAATCAGAATTCCTAAATTCAGTAATATGTTGCATTTTGTGATATTTCATAATTTATCTAACTACTGTTTCCTTCCTCGGACATGTAGATTTTCACTAGCTTTTTATGTAATTATCCAACGTGAACATACATGCATCTACATATTTCTGATTATTTGTCAGGATACCTCTCTTTTTTCCTCAGTAAAATTACCAGGGCAATAATCGAAACGAGTTTAAGCTCTTATATGAACATTGCCAGTTTTCCCCCAAATAAACTGTTATATATTTTCAACTTATTTAGATAGTGTACAAGAGTCTTCATTTGCATACATTCACCACACCAGGTGTTTTTAAATCTCTACCAATATGACAGGCAAATTTGTTTTCATATCTGATTTGTATATTTTAAAATTTGTTGGTAATTTTCTATTTTTTTCCCCATTTTCGATCTAAAAACTTTAAAAATACATTTTAAGGATATATAAAAATATTAAGATATTAAGCTTAATATTGGTTCCAAATATTTTCCCAATATTTTGCCTTACAGTTTTTGTCTGTAATATGTTCATGAGCAAATTTTTGTGACAAAAGTATTTCAATTTTATTATAAATCTTTTGATTTTTGTTGTTATTTATTTACATTTCGTTGTTGTGTGTGTGTGTTTGTGTGTATGCGCACGTGTGTGTATATATCATGTATCTCAAGACCCAGTGTCAAGTACCTCTTTACTTCTTCCTTTCTCTGATTTCTTCAGAGTTTCTTTTTTTATACTTAATTTTATATTAATTTAGAGTTAATTGGGACACATAAAATAGGTTACAATTTTAACTTAATCGACATAATTAAACTAGTTGTTACACTTACATGTATTTTTTAAATGAATTGTCATGTTTAACATTACTGGTGAATAAAATTGAACTTAAGAAGTTTGGGCATTTATAAAACCCAATTTTCTCATCTAGTGACAGAATATGGCTCTCCTTTTCTTCCTTTTTAAATTTCGCGTTAAAGTTTTATTATGTTCTTATGTGTGCTTTGCACATTTTTGTTGGGCTGAACATTTCATGGATACTTTTGTTAGTAATATGTGTAAAATATTCCTGAGATCATCTTCAAACTGATTGATTTGGATTTTTCATTTTGTCCAATAATTTAATTTTAAGCTATAATTAAATATAAGAATATTTAAGTTGATTTACTCCTGAAATTTTATTAATATGTTATGCAGCTGTAAACCCAGATTATTGCTGTTAAATGTGTGTGTGTGTGTGTGTGTGTGTGTGTGTGTGTGTGTCTATTCTCAGGAGTAAATTTTGCTAGTTGCTCTCTGTCTGTTACCGAAGTTACAAATATCATTTAGGCTATATGTACTTCTGCTTCATATACTTAATATCATTACATTAACACTTTATTATCCTCAATCTGGAATTATTACATTTTAATGATCTTTGTGTCATTTTTTAAAGAAGGGTATCTGAAAAACATATTTTCCAAACCCTGATACATCAAAGAGAGAGGCCCTCTGTTGTTTGTGCTTGTCTACGGCGAAAGCTCACTTCCTCCTCCTGCAAACCCTTATCCATATATATCAGAGTACAAATTCAGTACACAAGTAGCACAAAGCTGAGCGAAGTATTTAAAAGCACACATTTCAAGGCCAGTCAGGCATACCAACAGTGTTCAGTTGCACAGAAAGGACAAAACAAGTTATTTTGTTTTTATCAAGTCAATAAACCCGGTCAACCTCCTAAATGCTTACTGCGGTAAGGCACTCTTAAACACGAGGGTGGTCGTCATACAGGCTAAATCTATCTCCTCAGTTTTCTAGCATTAGCTAACTCTAAACTGTGTAAGTCTCCAAGGGTTTTGCCCAGATAATACTTTAATAATCATGGCATCTCTAGAACAAGTTTTGCCCGTAATCAGCAAGCAGTAGGAGGTCAGGACAGAATCCTTTTAGATCTCTCTCCAAAAAACTTATTACTAATAAGTTGCATTAGAAGATAGGCCATGATGTGTTTATATTTCTAACAACCGTGTTAAATAAAGTGCTATGGTTCAAAATGTCTTCTAATCTGCAACCCAATCATGAGCAGTTGCAATTCACTTTGGAAATTGGAAATGGTTTTTCTTGTCTTTAAGAGGCTATAGAATGGCCACCTTGCACACGGAAAAGGGCTCACTTAAAATCCCAAGCTTTCGGTGGAGAGGAAAATCCTTTAGTTTATCAACTGTTTCCTTTTGCCACATTTATATAAAGACAAGAAAAATAAGACCTGCGAAGATCATTGCAGAGAAAGCCCCGTCCTTTCCTCCATCCAGCCCACATCACACCTCTGTAATGCCTTCTGACAGGCAGAAAGGGTGGGGTGGAGACGGGTTATGGAAAGATACACACTAAGAGAACAAGAAATTTCATGTCCTTAAAAGTCACTTCGTATTGAGAAAAACCAGGAGATGTTTAATTTTAAACTAGTCTTAAAGGAAAGAATTCTATGTTACCTCATTTTGAATCTGAATCTAGAATGAGATATTAAGAGATATTGAATTTAGGGAAGTTAAAGGAAAAAACACACAGATCAATCTTTGGCTTATAATGCTTACAGTTTAGGAATAGAGGAATGGGACTGTGCCTTAGTATCTAGACATTAGGGCAGGCAAAACAATGTAACATTAAGGAAGTTCTTACATATGAGTGTACACCAGATTGTCTGGAGCTGGCAGCAAATAGTAGTGGTCTTCCAATCAATAAGTAGCTCTCTGATAACAAAAGTCTCCAAATTGGCCTGGTTCTGCTCTAGCCAGAGTCTTTCTCTTCAGTCCTCCCAAAGAATCCAGGTGATATTCTGCACTGAATCCTCTCTACACGAGGTAGTTCTCTTATCTGCACCTTAATTCCATTTGAGAAGTCGTTAGATTACGTGGTGAGACGGATATGACATAACCCACACGTGGGTGGAAATCAGCAAACATGAATCTCTAGTAATAATACTCTGACGGTTCAGTATAGTAGATAGAATTGTGTCACTGCTGCCAACTTTTAAAGATGACTTGTAATAGAAAATTCTGGACTTTATTTTTTAGTTGTGCTTACACTATTTAATATACAGTAGACTCTCCATTAACTGGAACTTAAGCAACCAGCAAATGGAGACTCTACTTATATTTATCCGACATCTACCAATCCTCACGGGTGCTGGTTAACTGAAAGTCTACTGTATACAAGATTGCAGTATCTCATAATGAACTCTGACTTGATATTACTGCTTATGTAATCAGAAATAATAGTTGTGGCACATTTTTCATTTCATAGCACTGGTTTATAGGCTACAGCATTTTGAGAAATGTATTGATTGGTGCCTGGGGGGTTCAAGGACTGCAAAAGATTTTAATTCTCTGCGGGAGCTCATCATGCAAGCATGTTTTAGATTCAGCGAATTTACCATTGGCCCAGTAAGGTGTGGGAAGCAGCGTGCTGGAGCTTCTTATTTCCTTACTTCCAAGCAATGGTCAAAGTGAAAAGGTCTTCCCCCGCCACCCCGCCCTCTCCCAAAAGTTGTCATATTGGAATTGATGCTAGGAACTGCTGATGCATCTCGCAATCACAAAGGAAGTCATTTTAAGGTGACAGGGGGAAAGCCAAACTAGTCAGCCTTCCTCAACGGGGGCTCTTTTTTAGAACTGCTGAACTAAGAAAATGATATATGTGGCTATTTTCTTAATGCTCTCAAGGGTGGTTGTAGTACTGTTCTAGATGCATGAGGGAAAAGTTAATTCATTACATTCAATAGATGACTTAGGGCATCAGGGTAAATTCTCTGGAGATCCAGTTGAGAAAGCTTCCATGATGAGTGAAATAATGGATCCACTGTATTATTCCAGATTTCTTCTTATGAGAAATAATACGTTTCCTTATTATTTAAGGTAATTAGAGGTGGGGTTTTCTGAAACTTACAGCTGAAAGCAATTTAACTGTGTACCTTAGCATGAGACAAGGTGAATTTCAGTGGGCCATTCCGTTTCCTCATGGATGGACTTGGGTAGTTAACGGAAAGGCAGGGAGTACGAATTAGTTAGTGAAGGTGCTTGGTATCTGTAAACAATTCTTCTTAAAGTTATAATTTGTGGCTCTGCTGAGAGTTTCTTTTAGAAGAGTGCTCATTTGCTAGCTGTATTAAGATCTTGTGGTTCCAGGACATTTTATTCACCATTTGAAAAATAAAATTGAATTGCTCTGAGCACTGCTAGGATGAACCAACTTTTGACACCTAATGATTTGATGACTAGCAATGAAAATAATTCAGTCTCAACAATTTGCTGACTGTGGACTGAAGTGTAAATCCAACCTCAAGTCATGCATTTTCTGACAGTCCTTCAGCAGCTTACGGACATGGCTGACGAGTGTGTCTCAAGCTGGGGAGATTCATTTAAGGGAGCCATACTCTGGGGGAATGGTAGGGACAGTATTTTCCCAGCAAAGTTTCTCACTTGCCTTACTGTTACCAACTGGGACAGGGTAGGCTGAGTGGTTGGGGAGTGTTTGTTACTAATAATTTTTAAAAGAGGCATCCAATTAACAATTAATTGCACACAATGCTGGTTTTGTTATTACTGAGTGAGCCATATTAAATTCGGGGCTATACTTAAGGCAGATCTTTTGCGTTTTATCATTGTAGTTATTTATCCATCTATTACCTAAAATTTATTGCTTTACGTACCTATCACCTTCAAATTGAAATATGAAATATCGTTTCAATTTTTAATACAGATAACAATGTGGCAGTGACCCTCTTGCACCTATTCTCAGCCTTCACATGGTAACTGGGTATCCTTCAAGGAATACTCTCAGAGGATAAGCAAAAAGCCAAGCATACTCATACAAATCCACACTCGTCTGATGTAACTCCTCCTTCAACATCAAGTTGCTTGTTGCAATACGAACATGTGTACAAAAACACGGGTAAATCTTATTTAAACTGTATTAAAGGTTGTACTTTGTCATCAGTGGCCTTGAGGGGATTCTGCCATTGGATTGTATGCAAGAGGATGACAAGTCCAGAAAGTGGGTCCAGCCAAGTACCTCCGGGCACTTAGAGGCACCGAGCTCAAAAGGCTGATTGACCATAAATCAAGCTGACAGGAACCGACTTAGAGGCTAGAGAAGGACATTGACCGACACTGAGAATCACCATTCCAGAACGGATTAGCCTGCGTATGCCGTCAGGTGAGCTGTGCTCTCCCCTACTGGGAACACGAAAATGGTTCCCAAAAGTGTGCTTTCTAAGCATGGGGTCAGATTTGCGGGCAGGAGAAGGCGGTTCTTCACCTCTGCCTTAGAAGCAGACCTGTTAGTGCTAAGTTGGGTCCATCTGAGCACCCTTGTCCCTGGACCTCGCAGGAATAATCCATATGGCCTTTTTCCCACTACCCCACTCCATCTCTCCCCACTTTTCGATATCCAAGTAAAGCATCCTTTCTCTGTGGCTTCAACCCGCTGTGGGTTAAATTGTGTTCTCCCACAATTTCAAGGTTATAATCTGAACCCCACTATCTCAGAATGTGACTTCATAAGGTTCTTGTGGATAAGCAAGTTAATATGAGATCGTTAGGGTGGACCTTAATCCAATATGACACATACACAGGGACAACATCCTTTGAAGATGAAGACGGAGATCTGAGTGATGTCTCTACAAGCCAAGGAATGACAAAGTTTGTTGATACCATCAGAAGCTAGGAGAAAGCCATGCTGCAGATCCTCCCTCAGAGCCATCAGAACAAATAGAGTCTGCTGACACCTTGATCTCAGACCTCTAGACTCTAGAACCGTGAGAAAATAAATTCCTGTTGTGTCAGTCACCGAGTTTACGGTTCTTTGTTACTACGGCCCTAGGAAACTAATACACACCTCTACTTCCATGATGCTTGCACAATTTTTATGTCTAGTTTTTCTTCTATGCCTTGGACCATGTCTTTCAATTAGATTTTCACTCTTTCTGCTTTGGTTTGGAAGATACACTAAAGAGAATTCTGCAGAAATCCTATCTCATCCACTAGGGTTTAATTTTACCAATTTAGCTCTTGGAGGTAGTGGTGTTTATCAAGTAAAAGTGCTGTTCTCTCACACTTTTATTGTGCATTTTTATAAAGTACTATCCAGGGAACCACCTTATTTTTTAAAATTTGGTTAATGAATGACTCCGTAAGAGAGAAAGAATCCTATCACTGTTGCATTATATCCAAATTACAAGGCAGCTTCATTTTACTTGATTACAATGATCACATCCAAGACTAAAGTTTTCATTTTCAAAAACAAGGCCTAAATCACAATGGAGATAGCAACAACTTAAAAATCCTACAAACTGCATGACACGAGAACTCAATTAATAATCCAGTATGTTAAATTGGAATGACTTATCCATAAGCACCCATCATCTAAATTCTTGGGCATTGGGAAGTCCTCCTATTCCCTTACCTGATTTAATTTTTATGGAGGTAACTGAAAGTTCATTATTGCTTTCAACAATGAAAATAACTTGGATATCTATATCGCAATTGATTTACTCATTCCTTCATCCATTCATAGGTATTAAATGCTTACACTGTTCTAAGCACAATGGCAGGAGTAGTGTATTCAGGAGTGAGCCAAAGAGACATGGTCCCAGCTCTCATGTTATATACAATGTCATGGGGAAATGGCATTTAATAGGTACGGAATTACAAAATGTGAGCAACACCGGAAGGGAAAGAACCTGAATGCTATCAGAAAGAGTCATATAAAACCAGATACCTAAGTAGCTTGTGCATTTGCTACATGTATTAGTCAGGACTCCCGTAGTTACAGATGAGAGGCATCTTAAACAAGGGTGAAAAGTAACAATAACACGGCAGAAGGGGGCAGGACGTTAGAAGACACAATGACAGGGCTGGCTTCAGAAGTAACGGGAAGCCCGTTCGCTGAACGCTGGAGACCAGCCCCACGATTCCCCCTGCCTGACTTTCTCTGTGCGCCGGCTCCGTTTGCTTCTCTGTTCTGGCCCTTCCAGCCTTCCTTCTCCACAGACGGAGGCCGGGCAGGAAAAGGGCCCCCCTTGCTAGTTCCAGCTCCTTGGTTAAGAAGAGAGAAGTCCCTAGGAAACACTCCAGTCGGCCCAGCAGGAGCGTTTTGCTCGAGGGGCAGACAATACTAAGAGCAGCTGCATACAAACACCGCGCACTTGAACCGGCTTTCACGTACTATTTCTTTCAGCTAAGGAGCAACTGCGAGCGAGCAGGAAAGCACTGGGAGACGAGGCGCGCCCCAGCTGGGCAGGACTTGGCCAGCTTCGGCCTCCACCACCCAGTGTTTCCTGGTCTCTGCTGCCTCAGGGTCGTTGGGTTTGCAAAGCTGGAAGCAGCCTGGAGCAATGCAGGAGTTAATGCTCGCCTGGGCGGAGCTTATATGCTAATTAGGAGCCTGGGCATTCTGGGGGTGCCTCGCATTCCAGCGATTGGCATTGGCAACCCTCGGGTTCTGATAGCTTACAACCAAAGTTCCCGCAACATACTCACAATTTTTTTGTACTTTCTAAAATATAACGTTTGGGTGCAATTCTGCTTGTCTACTTTGAGCGACGGAGCCATTTGCTTACCCAGAATGCAGTAAACATGCTGAAAACTTGAAATACGTGGAAAATGTGCTTATAAGCACAGGCAGGAAAACTGATTTACCACTTTAGAGCATAACAAACACATTTTGATTTACTTCTATTAAAATATAAGAGGAAGACTGTCACGGCCAAGGGGGGACCAAGGAGACATGCCAATTAAATGCAATATGGCATTCTGGGTCGGATCCTGGGATAGAAAAATGGTATCGGGCAAAAACTAAGGAAGTCTGCACGTAGCGTGGACATTAGCTCACAACAACGCATCAGCATTGCTCATTAATTGTAACCAATGCACCATACTGATGCAAAATGCTAGTCATGGGGAAAACTGGGTCAGGGTCTAGGGGAACTCATTGTACCACCTTTCAAACTTTCAGTAAATCTACAACTGTTCTAAAGTTTTACAGGTTTATTTAAAAACCTAGAATGAGTTATTTCTTTACAAAAATTTCTGTCACGCATCGCAATGAATCACATGCCTATTGCTGCTGAATAAGCACCATCAGAACGACTGGATGCTATGATTGAAAACCAGAAACCATGAGGGAGAGGCGTTCTGATTCTCACAGAGGGGTAGCAATTGCATTTGGTCAGTCATTGATATTTAAAGCCTGAACTTACTCATAAGCTTGATATATTTTGCTGTTAGTTGTGAATGGTACATAGCTAATGCATAATTCCAAATAGAATTTGAGATGATAAAAGAAGCCATTCAGGGAATAACAATTGCCTTCCCTTTTTATCACTGGCAACATCAATTTGCAGAATACCTAATTACTCTTCTTTTCTTTATGTAAAAACTCAATACTAACAACCCCCCCCCCACCCCGCCTCGCTTCCACGTGGGAGTACAGCTCTGCCCCAGACACTGGCCTTAGGCACCGTCCAGTGACACACCACCTCGCGGGGGAGAGACATAGGCGGAGGCCACAGCGCTGAGATGACTGTGCAAGGATAAACAAGGCCACTGGTTTTCTCTTTTTAAAGGATCTTGACAGGTCTGTCCCCTTGAAAAGTAACCTTTCAGTGGCCCAAAATGAGAAAGGAGAGAGTGGTCTGAGCCGGTCATGGGCAAGCAAAGGCTGCTATGGAGTGGGGGGAGGTCAGGAGGCCCATACCTGGAGCCACGGTGTGTGAGACCCCGGGCCCCAGCTTCCTCAGGAGACCAGGGGATGGAGGTGCGTCCACCAGCACACTGTGGTCTCACGTGGGCTCTTTAAGAAACATTTGCTCCAGGTGATATTTAAAAACCTCTAATTCTCCAAGGATTGGCCAAGGAGGGTTTTCCTGTTGTGTTTTTTTGTGTTGTTTTTGTTGTGTTTTTTTTTTTTTTCCAAGCTGCCCTGCAGAACATATTATCCTGTCCAGAAATGCTGTTTAAAGTTTCAATAGCTTCTGGTTCTCTGGGCCACATCACCTTGCAGTTGCCCTCAAATTGTTTCTGAATCACGTTTCCTCTGGCACAAAGCAGGCGCCCTCGGTTCACATTACGCCTTACAATGCACAGCGCGCTCACCCTGCTGCAGAGGAGCTTTAATGTCAGAATGAAAAATGATAAAGCAGAAGTGAAATAGCAACCACATGTTCTCTGGAGTGTGGCTCCGGGTCCGCATGGCCTTTCAAAGCAGGAGCACACCATCTCTGCAGCACGCAGTAATACAGATCGGGTCTGCCGGGGGTGCAGGGGGGTCTCTGCCTTCACGGTCCCCGACCTGGGGCGACCTGAGGCCAGGAGGGCTGTATAGGGGCCAGTCACCCCAGAAGTGGCTATTGCATGCACAGGGCGGTACAGTATGTGAAAGGAAGGATTAATGAGATGAACCCAGAGGACTGGGTTCAAGTGCCCATTATACTAATATCATCCACCCAGTGGAGTCTATAGCCTGATTATTTTTCTCTTCATATCTGGCTGTTATTGAACTGAATTCCTGTGGCATCTTTCTGACTGTCTTAGCACCACAAGACTTGTCAGCTTTCAATCTATTCACCACTTTGTAGGCTGTGGTATATACTCATATATCTGCCCTTGCCTTCCCAGAAAACTAGATCAAATATATATTTATTATATATTTTTTAAATATGTATTTTATTTATATACACATATTTTATCTAGTTTCAGTTATGTAAGATGAGTAAGTTCTGGAGATCTGATATAGAGCAAGGAGACTACAGTTACTGATACTATATTGCATTCTTGAAATTTGCTAAAAGGATAGATCTTACATATTCTCACCACAGGGGAATAAAGAGAAAGAGAGAGACAAAGACTAGAAATCCTAACTATGTGAGGTGATGCAAATGTTAATTAGCTTGATTGTGGTGGTCATTTCACAATATAGAGATGTATCAAAACATCAATCGCACACCTTTAATATATACAATTCCTATCGGCCAATTATACTTCAGTAAAGCCCAACAAGTTCCTGAAAACCCCTTTTCAGGTTCTTCATGACAAATGAGTCCAGACGTCTCAACACAATTGAAAATCCCCTTGGTGGTGTTACTTCTCTTCTCCTGAGACTTTCCCAGCACACATCCACCTAATGCCTCCACTGTCACCGCTCCTGGCCCCACGTGCTCACGGATCCTTGCACGCCCTTGGCCATGCCTTTCCCCAGCCTGGGAAGCCCTTACTTCACACTGACTGCTGGGGAAATAACACTGACTCTCTTAAGACTCAACTCAGACATCGCCTCCTCTGTGAAGACCACCCAATAATCGCTCTGGGAAAACTATTAATAGTCTCCCAGGTCCCTGGACATATCCTCATCACGTCATCTATAAAATGCCATATTGTAAATATTTATTTAGAATTCTCTTCCTTTCCTAAGACTAGCCACTCAAATACAGGAATGGTCTTCTACATCTCACGGCTATGGACTGAACATTTGTTTCCCACCCCCCCACCCCAAAATCATATTCAATCCTAATGCCCAATATGATGGTATTTGGAGGTAGGGCCTTTGGGAGATCCTTAGATCATCAGGGTGGAGCCCTCATGGATGGGATTAATCCCCAAGTAGGAGAGCTGAGCGCCCTTCCCTTAACCCTTCTACTGTGTGAAGAGATAGTGAGAGGATGGCTGTGTATGAAGTGGGAAGTGGGCTCTTCCCAGACGCTGGACGTGCCAGCACCCGGACCTCGTTCTTCCCGGACTCCAGCACTGTGAGGCATACACTTCCGCTGTTCGTGCGTCACCCGGTCCAAGGTGCTTTCTGTCGCAGCCTGAGCAGCCTACAGTGAGACAGCTGCAGTCCAGCGCTGTGCCAGAGCCCGCTGTGCACCTTTCCCCACCCCTGAATTTACTGCCCTCACATGACTAGTAAGAAATCAGTCATAGTGAGGTCATTTAGACCACGAAAATGGGCAAATGCCACAGATCAGGCCCCCACACCCCGAGAGCTGTTTGTTAAATACTTACTAGCATACTGCTGATTGAATCCACCCTCCAAACCTAGCACAAACCCTGAAACATGGTCTTTACAAAAAGCTGAATGAATAAATCTATGAACGCGTGATCTAGATAATGAACTGATCGATAAATGGTGGGACCAGAATTCATTTAATCTCTCCAATCTTTTTGTAATAATTTTTATCTGAATAATAAAGGATATCACATTGTACCTACCTATAAGAATCATAACAAGGTGATATAGATGGGAAAGCATTGAAATGCATAAATCACATTACAAACACAAGTCATCAGGGGTTCAAAGGTTTTTTTTTAGCTCTATACTTGCCTAGAAATGTGGCCAAATGGATGATTAAATGAAATGCTCAGGAGCAGCCTGAATCCTTCAGATAAATCACATAATCTAACTTTCTCCCATTCATAAGCTTTAGGTGCCATCCCTAGGGATTTTAAGACTCAACCTGCTTGGAATATATCCCATGACCTGTTTTTCAATAGATGAATTCTTACTAAACTATTATTTGAAATTCGGGTTTTTAAATGCCATCTGGTTAACAGTCCCGGAATCTCATTTCACTCTCATTGTCCCCCAGCCGTGAGTTTGATGTGCCATCCCCAATAACTGTAACCCCCACATCAACTTCAAAAACTGCAAGTGATGCTCATCTGATTACCAAAATCTGGGAAGCATTTTCACTTACTACAGTAGCTCCCCCTAGCCATGGTTTTGCTTTCCTTGGTTTAAGTAACTTACAGTTAACGGCAGTCTGAAAATATTAAATGAAAAATTCCACAAATAAATAATATATACGTTTTCCATTTCTCATTGTTCTGAGGAGCTTCACGAAATCTCAAGCCTCCCTGCTCTGTCCTGTCCAGGTGCCAATCATCCCTTTGTTTAGCATCTCCAAGCTGTATAAACTATCTGCCTGGTAGTCACTTAGTAGCCATCTGAGTTGTCACATCAACTGTTGTAGTATCGAAGTGCTTGTGTGCAAGTCACACTTATTTTACTTAATAATGGCCCCCAAAGCACAAGAGTAGTGATGCTGGTGATGTGGATAGGGCGAAGAGAAGCCATAGGTGTTTCCTTTCATTGAAACAGTGAGTAAAGTATGATGAGATATTTCTTAGAGAGGGAGAGAGGTCACGGTCATGTAACTTTTCATGTAATATATTGTTATAATTGCTCTATTTTATAAATAATCATTGTTCTTATTCTTTTACCGTGTCTAATTTATAAAGTAAACCTTATCATAGGTATGTGCGTGTAGGAAAAAGCAGAGTATATACAGAATTCAGTACTATCTGCCATTTCAAGAATCCACAGGGGGCCTTGGAACGTACCCCCATGGACACACTACCATGTCAGTCTTATAAAAACGTATTAAGAAAGATAATCTGGGAAGTATTCCTTCTATGCTTCTAGAAGCAGAGTGCTGGCATGAAAAAGCTAGAAAGACCTTTTAGTCCCTTCTCTTGTATCGACAACTTGATTCTAGGTTGAAAGTTCTAGAAAACATGAACAGTGTCCCTCTATCACAGTGACTCTTGCTTTTTGAGCCCAGCAGATTATTTCTACCTCTCCTTCACCTCTGCTACTAGGTTTTTCCTCTCTGAAACCATCTGGAGATTGCAATTGCCTTCACACAGGCGAGAGCTGTACAAGGGCTCTGTGGGCAGGGCTGTGCGGGCAGAACGGGGCACAGGGTACGATAAGGGGCAGATCATGTAATCAGAGGCTCTGGCAGCCCTGGGAGTGCAAGAACCTAAATTGGAGTCAAGACAGACTTGGGAGCTAGGATGCCACTGATACAGAGAGTTCAGCTGTTGTGTTTTTTTTTTTTTCCCCACAATGAATCTTAAAAACAACAACAACAAATAAAAAGGAAAGATAATATCCTGACGTGATTCTTAGGAAGATTTCTACTTTCTTCTTCAGACTTGAACAGTTTCGATTATTTTTAGTATTTCAGATGAATTGTTCAAATAAGGAGGGAAGAGACACCTTGGACTTGGATGCTGGGGAAAATATTCTGGCTCATGCGTGTTGGGGGAGGGCTCTCCCCAGCAGGAAAAGGCATTCTGGGCTGGTCATCTCGGTGAGTCGGAGGTCGAGTCCCAGCTCTGAGAAGCCAGGGGCTCATACCCTCTTGGCAAGTCCGCAGGGGACAGATCAGCAGGTGGAGATGGATGTGGCTCCTGGTCTTGTGTCTTCTGGCCCCGACTGTGTGCAGGTGACGGGTCAGAGCTGGAGGAGAAGCTAGCTCCTCCAGAACGTTTCCTCTCTCACTCCCTTTCTTCTCACGCTACCTGAAGACAGGCTTCCTGCCCTCAAGGTCCAAGAGCCTCAAAACACAGCACAGGATTCGTGGTGGCTAAACAAGGTCAGACGTTCAGCCCAAGGAGCAGCTAAATAGACACTTCCGTACCCTTTCCCTCTAACGGCAAGAGAGAATGTCAAAGACTTTTCTTTTCGCACCCAAAGAACATAGCCTAGTGCCAGGCATCTGGAAGTTTCTAAATTAAACACAAAAGTTTATGCTCAATTGTATGAGGATGAACAGACTACAGCCCAGGGCACGCCTCTGTGGCACCTCTGGAAGTTCTCATTGAAACGACACTGGGAGGACACTGAGCCACAGCTTTCGGGGTGAGCCTCCGGAGGGCAGGCCGGAGAGAAAAGTCTGCTCTTGAGCACACGCCTAGCCGAGAGGAGAAACTGGACAGTTAATGGAAGGCCAAGCACGGACAGGTGGACACTCGGCAGGTGACTGTGGATGGCACTCTGTAACTACGTGCTACTGGCAGTAACTGCGGTGAGCACAGTAAAGAGGAAGGCAGAGGGTCAGCCATGCTGTCGGAAAGCCACCGCTGACGCACCGCACACAGGCAGGCACGTCGGTGCGCGGCTGTACGTCTTTAGCTCCTGTGTTTCCGAATGCTCCATTTGGCCTCTGTTTGGAGCATCTTGGTCAGAGGGCCCACAGTACACACAGCTGGAGCTTGTCCCCTGAGCTGTTGGGCTGACATAAATGTGCAAAAGCTATGGCTTTCACTATTTCAGGATTGTCACAGGGAGCACTGTCCGCCTTGTGAAATCCACACTTGGTGCTAGAAGCAAGGTCATTTCTTTGCACAGGTAAGAATGCTAGTGAGAATGCTAGTCCCAGGGTTCCCAAACTGTGTGCCGAGGCTGCAGCAGATGCACAGGGTGCCCCAGGCTTTTACCTTTTTTTTAATTGAAAAATTAATTTTGAAAGATGCATAGTGACACTGGACATCTGTCACACATCGTGAGAGCTGCTGGCTTGAGGTAGGGCACAGTTTCAGTACTGGATTGCATCATTTTCCTTTCAAAGATGCCATATTTTTGCAAAGCTAGGTTCCTGGCGGTTGAGGGTAACAAGTGAGCACTGCTTGCACATCAACGTGGAGCAGGAAAGGCGAATGGAGGCTTCAAGCTGGTTCCAAGTTTTGAAAAGCTATACAGGGCTCACGCACACATATTCCCTACTGAGCAACTGTGTGTTTTTTAAATTAAAGTTAGTGGGGTGACACTGGTTAGTGCAATTATATAGCTTTCAAGTGTACAGTTCTGTAATACATCATCTATATGTTGCATTGTGTGCTCACCACCCAGGGTCAGTTCTCTTTCCGTCACCATGTATTTGATCCCCCTCCCTCCTCTCCCACCCCTCCCTCCCCCCCTTACTCTCTGGTACACTAAACCAATGTCTGTGTCTATGAGTTTTTGTTTCTTTGTTTGTAACTGTTTTGTTTTTAAAGAATGAAATAAAAAGGTTTTTTTCCTTCTCTTAAGTTATATATATATTTAGTTACCAAATTATTAGGACATAAATGTGTATTTTCTTTATTAATATTTGGATGTAACTAATTAGTAAATGGAAATATTGGGTATTTCTTTCACTGTAGGGGTACCATGAACAAATACTTGAGTCATCAAAGGCACTGGGATTCAAGAAAGTTTGGGACCCTGGGGGTGATCCTACAAAAGTCCAACTCACAAGGTTCTATCTTAGTTTAGGCTTTGCGGATCTGAGAGGATAGAGGAAATAATCAGCTTCAAGAAGAGCCCACTCTGAATTTGTTGATGAATATTTTCTCCCAACGCGTATTGAGGCATGCACTAAAAAACCATTTTAAATGTAAATCTTATTTCAAAAATGCCCCAATGAAGTGGGCATTATGTCATCCATATTTTACAGAAGAGGAAACCTAGGCGCAGAGAGGTTAAGTACATTTGCAAGTCACACAGCTAAGAGATGTCATTTGAACACAGGATGGCTTGACTTGGACCTTGTGCTCTTTACATCCCTTCCTCCAAATGGTTGGCTGGGTGGATGGATGGATGGGCAAGTCAAAGACCTGGCATTTTTGAACAGGGTGGGCAGGGAGGAAACTCCAGATGTCCTGGGATGGTAGAGGAGCTGGACAGCATATCAATTAAATCCTCTCCTTTAGGTACTGAGTAAATAAACCCAGAATGCCTGATGAATCTACACTGAGTTATGCAAAGGTCATCCTTTCTTTCACATTGTGGAGATACGCAAGAACTGTATCATCTGTTGCCATACATTTAATTCCTGATGACTTAGTAAAGTCATAAGGTGACCCAAGTTCAAAGAGAACACGACATCTCCTTGGGCTCTGCACCTCCTTCACCTAACAAATAGACCCATAAACCACGAGCCTAAAGACCTGGGATATCTGAGATATTTCTGCCTCAATCAAGCATATCTATTAGCATAAAATATTTAGATATTAAATTTCTAATGCTTTAAAGAAGAAAAAAGCTTCAGAGCTGGAGAATGTTTTTCTTAACCTCATTTGTTTTAAAGGAGAAAGAATGAAAGAGAAAAGAAATGCATAATGTTTTATATAAAGGAAACAGCTCCAGGCAACCCTTGCTAAATATTTTAATGGTTTAAACATTCATTTTAGCAAGTTTTCTTTAATTTTCTTAACTTTGTTCCTTTTGAACTGGCTCAACCTTCATGTTTAATCCTTGGAGCTTTCAAGGAACAGCTCACAGCAAGTTATATACACAAATATAACAAACATTTCAAATAAAGCACAATGCGTAAAACAGAGAACAGGAGAACTCTGACAACAGCTGCGAGATTTAACACTAATAGTTTTGAAAGATTTTGGCTTGAAGGTTAAGAGTATCTTATGACAATAAGCAGGCTTTGTATATAATGTCAACAGTCCTGTTGCAACATGTCCAGTTTTAATTTATTCTTTTTCATTTGTATAAGACAAATAATATAATTATGGATGTCTGGTTCATGACATTGAAGTTAAAGAAAAAAAGTCCAAAATCAATCATGTTTTTCAAGAATAACAACGTTTAAAACCTCTGGCCTATATGCCTGGTAATAGCTAGAGCTTGGTCTAAATGTGATAATATGCTTCCAATCTTTCTGCATTTATTTTATTCATATTAGCGTTGGGTGCAATGGTGCTCCTGCATATGTGGAAATGATTTAACTTTCCAACCAATTTGCTTCTCCAGAGGGTACCATGACTGATGCTGATTCTAGAGTGGGGGAAGTTAACAAGGTCCCCTGTCCTGCCCCCTGACCAGTGACACATGGAAATTCTCAGAACCAGCCACTGACCTGCCCCAGCCAAGGCTCTGGAACCATCCCAGACAGATCAGAGAGTTTTTTTAAAAGCACACGCATACATACGCAGAAGCACACGTGTGTACAACACACGTGTGCATACATCATTTTGCAAATAATACCATTTGTCAGGCTATTCTGACGACGTCAAGTCCGAAGTCTCAGGACAGGAGTGCTACACAATGGAGGACACGTTTAGAAGGCACCAAATACAAGAAGCGCACAGCCAGATTGCTATGTGGGAGGCAAATGAGGCTCCAGTGCGGCTTTCAGGAGGCAGAAGGGTTCAGCACCGTGTTGGGGAGCAGCCCCCTCGGGAACACACGAGTCCCCGGCAGATGCCCAGCAAGGCAGCAGCATGGCGAGAACGGGGGTTTCGTGACCGGACCCGGCTCTCTCTGCACGTCTGGGTGGGCTTGGGCCGCAGACCTCAGCGCCGGCTGCTGCCCCCTAGTGTCCAGCTCTAGCGGAGGCGACCAGGCGAGCTTGCCACCCCAGGCTTGAGCGCTGCTCTCTAGAAGGCATTTCCACAATGGAAACTCTGACAATGACAACAACTAGAGACATAACAATGTTGCGGAGTGCTCACTGTGAAAGAGTCACGGAAGTAGGGGGGCTTATGACATTCCCTCCCTGCTTCCTGACCCACCATGCTATGACGTGGGTATCACTACCCCACAGTCCTGTTTTCAAGACGTCTGTCTCTGAATCCATACTAAAAACAGGACTCGGACCCACATTTTTTCATTAAGGAATGTGCAGTTATCACTTATCTTTCCTACAATGCAAATGCCGAGGACGGACCAAATGGTCTCGTGCGTGACAACCCCACGGCTTTGCCTCTCAGCTGCAGGGCCCTGCTCGGTCACCGTGCCGAGTGTTCGAGAGCGCCACGCTCACCGCGCTCACTTGCTCGCGGATCTTTCCGTTCCACGGCGCCTCCTGGGATGTGGTCTGGAAGGACTGCTCTTGCCTGAGCACGGAAACCCCCGTGCCCTGCACATTCAGAGGCGCCTGCCAATCACGTGAGCACCCCATGCTGACGTACATGCAGCTACACACACGCCAGCGTGGTTACCCCCACCCGCGCCCACCTCGGCGGTATCCCTGAACCACTGAAGGGCAGCGTGGAACTCAGGGGAAACTCAGACGTCACAGGACTCAAGCTTGCATTTTCCTCTAATAATACACTGAGACTCAGGGACTGGGGGAAGGTGAAAGAAGACATGAAAGACAAACCAACCCTCTTTGTTCACTGAGAAGTCACCCTAAGAGTCCTCTTTTGGTTTTTGATTTTTGTTTTTGTTCTGTGCAGACCATGTTTGATGCAGGAGATAGAAAGAGTGAGTACAGACCTGTGTCTCCCTGACTAATGGCTGAGAGGAGGAGCTACTAGGTGAACTGGCAGCCACAGTCCCGGGTGGACAGGACTTCTGGAATGAGCTCCATGTGCCATGGAAGGTAGCGGAGGGGCGCTGGCATCTGCAAAAGGCCTGTCACCCAGAGCTTCTGCTCCCCAGTCATTCGAGCAAGTAAAAACGTAATCAAACGGCCTGCAGCCATGATCAGAACTTGCAGAAACTGATGCTCTGTGCTTTGATTTCTCCAGTGAGGTGACAGTGAAAAAGCTCTGAAACCCCAGAAGTGAAAAGTGCCCTTGGCCTCTGATTTCATAACACAGAGGGGTTCCCCATTTCCCACGGCACTCACCCTTTTGTCCCTAGACTACGAGCTTCCTGCGGACAGAGGCCAGCTCTTTTCTGTGCATACTCAGCTCTAGCAGAGGGCCTGGCGCATAGAAAATGCTCTTTGTAAGTAGGTGTGTTGATAGAACCAAGGGCAGACTTAGAGGAGGCGCTACACTGTCTCTTTAACCACCCAGTGGCCCAGCAGGACACCCAGCGCCCTGCATGTGGCCTGGGTGTCCCTGAGCGGAGCCGCCATCAGTCTGTGTGGCTGCAGTGGTGCTCGTCCCCAGGACTCTGGCCCTAGGCACTGTGGTCTCACTAAACCCACCCTCTACAAGCCACATGACCAGGACCTTAACCCAGTCACGAAACGGGCCTGGTGCAGAGCAGAGCTCCATCCAGCTCACATGTCCTCAGGCAGCGTGGCGTGTCAGTCATTAGGACTCCAAGGTTCTCAGACCAGCTCTGTCATTAACCATGGGGGGCACGTAGGCCCCTCAGTGTCCAAGAGCAGCCAGGTGAGATTGCGTGGACGATGATCACTTTAGTCTCATCCCACTCTAACGCCCCCAGTTACCGTGGTCACCCAGCACCCTATGTGGGAGAGCAGGAGGCTCCCTGCTGCCTGGAGATGGGGAGTAGCGGGAAAACAATGCCACCACCGAAACCCCAAAGCCTTTCACCCCAGAGAGTTATGGACGACTTAGGGCACGGAGGCTACCTCAGTGGGAGGCTTCAGAGAGAGACGCCCTCCCTGCATTTCAGCCTGAGGGACCAATTATTGTTGAGAAGAACATTCGACAGGAGAATGTGAGAAATGTCAGGGCTCTTGTGAAGTCAACTGGAACAAGCCAAGTCTAAAGAGTCCTGCCAGACCCTCTCTGGGTAGCTTCTTACCCAATAATTCCAGACCAGCAATCTTGGTCTACTTCCTGCATGTCACAGCCAAAAGGATGCCGACACGCCTGGCTGCACAACCCTCCCCGCCTCAGCACAAGCGGGGCCGGTTCAATACCAGGCAGTGGCCAAGAGACTGGTTTTTGGAGTTGAGCAGAGACGGGTGAGAGTCCCAGAAAGTTCAGATGCAGTGTGCAAGACCAAGTAACTGTAGGGAAATAACACTGGCCAACTTCAATCCAGAGTCCCTTCCGAGATCTACTTTCCGCAGGAGACACATTAGTTAGGAGAAGTCACAGGGTGACGTCCTGCTTGCACATTCCCCACCTGGGAGCCAACGTCTCACTGTCTCCAAACCCCAAATGGTTCATGTTCTACAGACTTCCTCATGGCGCCTCCGTGGGAGCATCTGGGGGTGTTTTCTGTTTCAAGGATCTGCAACGACGAGGGGTGATCAAAAAATATGGGGATGGGGAACGCTGCTGCTGAGTGCCACCCCACAGAAGGCACGGGAAGCGGTGTGTCCAACTGCAGTGAAGCGAGTGACAACTTTCAGCTTGTTCGGGGCCGCCCGTTGGTCGTGAGCCCCGGTGTTTGTAAGTGTGCCGCAAATCACGGGTCACAAACAGTGCATTCACATAAATGTCTGTCACATAAACACATGACGACGTGTCCTCACCCACCTCATTCACCAGCTGTGGCACCGTGTGACTTCTAGCTCTTCCCCAAAGTCAAAACGACCATGAAAGGTGAACCTTTCTGATCGATTCAGGACACCGAGGCGGCCACGACAGCGCCACTAAAGACACTCACGAAAGGGGACTTGCAGAGCTTCTTCCGGAAGTGGGGGGAACGGTGGGAGACATGTTCGCAGCGAGGGGGAGGACTTTTATGGGGGTTAATGGCACTGTGTCACTTACTGTAACAATTTTTTTAATTTAAACACCCAATGGATTTTTTAAATCACATCTTGTATGTTCTATCTTGTGTCCTTCCTGCTTCACTGTATACACAGTTTTGCTTCTGAAAGCCTGGGCTCTCTGTAAGCTCCCCTCCACATCTGGAACTCGCCGCCACCACCACCGTCATTTGGAACGGGTCTTCTCTGCTGCTGCTTGTGACAGGGCTGCTTTTCCTTACGCAAACTGATCGGCACGTCCAAAAAGCCCTTGGGTACCAATGACAACAACTAGATTCAACCCTGCTTTAACACATGTTCACTGTAAGAATAGATGAAAGCTCATAAAATTAATGGAAGAGTTGCAGTAACTGGAAACCTTGGGGACAGTGGACTTGCCCTTCCCAGGATGCTGTCTTCACTGCTTCTTCCTGTCGTCAGCTTTCCTCTCTCCAGTGAAACGAGAGCGTGGAGGACAAGGTCACTGCTAGGTCTGCAGTCATCACATCCGCTCTGCTCCTTGATCAGAAAGGAACAGAAATGTTCTCTGTTTGCTCCACTTAAGAGAATCACGGGAAGAACTCTGACTTCTGTCCTTTGGGGTTGTCCCCTTCCCAGGTCAGTCGCTTGTCAGAGGGATGGAAGGATACTATTATCTGGATCTGGGTCATGTGCTCACACTGTGTCTTGGAGACGTGGGTCATGGAATTGTCGGCACACAGAAACTCGTGGTTTGAGCAGGGGTGGAGCAGATCCCCAAAGAAAGGAATCCGACTATCAAAACAAGGGAGTAAAGATGCCGGACGTGAAAAGACATTGTACATCACAGATAACAATGATCCATGACAAGCCCACGTGTGTCCGAATTTTACTACAGTTGCGTTTCAGGTAGTCTCTGTAACAAAGATACGTAAGACGAGGTGTCTCCCCCACGCTGCGATGACGAAACTACAGGTCCAAGGGTTAAGCTGTAGATTGTGCCGTGGCTGGGGACAGAGTCGGTCATGGTTGGAGAAGGGTTTTTGGATATCTTAGTTCAGTGCTCTCTAAGTTATTTCTCTGAATGGACATAAAATACAAATCAATAAATCTTACGCATCACATGGACATCAGAGAAGAGGGTGACATAGATAGAACTGAAATCGTGACGACTGAGGGCATATATGGATTTCCAAGGTAGATGATAACGCCAGAGCTGCAAAAGCCTTTGAAACTGAACAAAGGGTTTGAATAGTTACTCCAGTAAAACTTCTAAAATTAGAGAAATTATACAATTTGAAAGTAATACACGTAGTTCTAATTTGAATACATTTTAGCTTTATAGAATATGCATCTTTTAGCTATTGTTTACAGTAACTGACAAAGTAAGTATAGAAGAGAAGCAAAAGATAAAGAAATAAAATATTTGAAAAAAAACGTATCATTTAAGAGAAACAGCTATTGGATTGTTTAATATATGAAAATGTAACCATGATTTGATGATAAAAGGTAAAAAAATATGTTGAATTTATGTGTATCCTGAAACTTGACCGAAGAAAGTTCGTAAATCTCTGTGGAATAAAGTTGAACAAAACATAATAAAATCAACTTCATAAATATAACATTCTAAGAAATGATTTTCATGACCTAGTTCATAATAGAGATATTTATGATGTTAATATCTCAGATGGACATATGGACTAAAAGTAATTTAATGTAGTTAAATTATTATCAGCTGAGGATGATAAAGGATTTAGTAACATGAATAACAGAACTAATGCTGAGAGAAATTCTCCACTTACTGAGCTGAATCACCTAAGGACAATCTATTTAATGAACAGTTATTGAAAATATATGTGCATCTCCCTGTCAAAATAAAACTGCAAACAGGGTCACTATTTAGCTTGTGACACTTGTCTCAAAAGGATGCTCATGGCAGCCATGTCTTAATATCAATAAGTAATTTGGACATTTTAAGAATAATTTTATGCATAATTTGCACCATGATTTATATCACTTAGTAAAGTATCTTATAATATATAGGTTAGCTTATTTACAGAATAGAAAGAACATTTTAATTTCTGTCTTATATATTGATTTGTTTCACCCCGTTAATAGTAAAATGTTTTACTATCCTGTCAGCATTTATGGACAAGGAGTTAAGAGAACATAAATGACATTCTCATGTCAGGGTCATCCGAGAGCATTTCCTGTAGGAGTCATTTCGATGACTGACAGTTGGATAATTTCAACAGACAGAATAGATAAGACAGACTATTTCAGAAAAGAGCACAATTGTGGGATTTTGAATATACAAATTGTTTGATGACTGTTACCTGACCTGTTAAGTTAATTTTAGAGGGCCTTAAAGATAAGAGTGAGAAACAAGGTCTAACAAGGTAAATTAGGATCAGATTGTGGGTATCTTGAGAACCAGATGCAGCAATAAAATTCTGGCCCTTGTGAATCTCCCTCCACTCCTTTTTAAAACAAACAAAAAATGAAATAGTGACATTAGGGACTTAGTTTCCCTATCTGTAAAATGGGTTAAAGAATTCCCTGAGTTAGAATTGAATTATATATATAAAAGAACCTGACCCAGGACAGCGTCTATTGTAGATAACTAAAATGTGTATTCTGGTCTATAAATGTCCTCTGTCTGGGTAAAACGTGTAGACTTTTTCCAAGCTCAGACACTGGGACAGAGAGTTAAAGAGTAACAAAAAAGTAATATAATTTCTCTAAAGAAGCTATACCCTATCTTTTCTTTAGTCTGTTCATTCAACCATCTTTATCACTTTAGAGAAAACAGTAATAAAGGCATCCCTCCCAATATGTTATATTGCATTTTATTAAGAATGCATTTGCTAAATTCCTTTTATTTTTGCATGACATGACACTCATAGCTTTGCTTCTTTTAAGCCATGAAATTCTGCTGAGGTTCAGAGCACTTAGTTGGTTGTATATTTTTTGGCTCATATGGAATCCAAGGTAATGAGCTTTAACACTACAAAGGCTCTGGAATGCTTTCAAAAACATTTGCTTCCCACAAGACAAATTAGCTGAACCAAGCAATAAAATGTGACATTAAGCATTCGATACTCCTATTTTTATGTAGTCCCAGGTCAAAAAAAAATGACCCCATTGGGGGCATTTTTCTAATGCCCTTGTTCAGAGTCCTCCTAAAACCCTGTTGCTAGAAAGCTAATCAATAGTTATTTATGTATGGTAGACCCCCAAAGAAAACCTACCTCATAAATTGAACTCAAGGCATTCTGGAAGCTTCTGGACCTAATACGGTTTATAAGGACCCTCCATCAAGTAGACCACCCTGGGTGCACACATATGTCTACATCTGCACATATACAATTGTAATTTATCACTTTTACTGATTTGGTATTGCATCGTAAGGTCTTAAAATTCTAACATTGTCTAATGATCAGTGAAGTCCTACTCTTGGTGACATTTTAAAATACTAATGTTTAGACTTACTAGTTGTTGAGTTTTTAGAATAGGAAATATGTTCATCTCACCTGAGTATCATGTTCTTTCTATTTGAGGGAAACTATTTCTCTAGCAAATGGTAATTGTTGTAAAGAAAGGAAGCCAGGAGAGGGAAGAAAGGTCTTACACAGAACACTTGTGAGGACTGTCTACCTGCCCGGAGAAGATGAGAGTTGAGGGGTGGAGAAGGGAGGAGGTGGTATCTGCGTGTTTCAAAAAGACCCTTAAATAGAAGGGGCCCCAGAGGGCTCAGATGGGGAGCAAGGAACTATGTAAGAGGGAGGCAGAGCTTTAGGTCAGTATGAGGAAGGACTTTTCTAAAACAGTGGTCCAAAAAAGAATGAGCTGTCTAAACAGAGATTTGAAAGAGAGAATCCAACTGGTGATGTTTCAGACCCTTTGCAACCCTGAGATGCCTCGATGACTCTTACAACACACCACTCTTTCCTGCCTGTGGTGTGATTCAGGACAGGATCCTCAAGCTAGGGTCCTACACACACACACACACACACACACACACACACACACAGGCCTTCAAGGGGACCACAGTTTTCCCAGAGGACCACAGTTTTCTTGCATTTCAGGCCCAGTTTTTCACATTTTTATAAAAGAGTAATTAGAAAAATACGGATATTTATTTTTGAAAATTTAAATTAATTTCAAGGAATTTTACCTTGACTATTGTTGAGAATTTTAAAAAAATTCTTAGAAAAATTGAGATATTTTTTCAATCAGGTGGGTGAATCATGGGTTTTGTCATCTTGCAAACTTATGGGTGCTTTCTTTCTTTAGGCCACACTATACCTAGTACATTATTTTATAATTTATATAGGATTGCTTTAGACTAAAAAGTGGTAGCTAACCCCAAAGGTGTATATACTGGAAATAAACCACATAAGTGGCAGCCACGAAGGGCCAGGATAGTGAAGGTCAATGTCAGTTTTCTGCAACCACATGATTTAAGAATTAATGATTAAGTCAAATGCTGAAGTATGGGAGCAAACTGAATATGAACAATTTTTGTTCTCTGATTTTGCTTGAAGAAGTGACTTTGGAGAAGTTTTAAGAATATATCCAACCCTGTTTCCATTAGGATAAGTTTTTAGGCTTGTGTGGGCCCCGTAGTTGTGTCTGAGTGTTGTCTCATGCATCTCTTTCCCTGCCCGTGTGCAAACATAATTTCCATGGCCTATCCTTTGCTGGTGCTAATAATGTGCCTTTAGCCCCACTGGGGCACAGTCTTGTCTCAGCAATGCATGAAGCTGGTGTTGGGAACTAATAACCTGCTTCCTCATCCTATTATTTTCCTCTATTTGAGGGTCATGTCAGCCGACAGGTAGAGTTGAAGAGTTGGTTGCACACAAGAGGATGGGGGCAGCTTTTGAGGATGAGGGTGGAAGCTTTCCCCAAGGTGTAGGACTGGCTTCATATCATTCCTGGCAGAGCAAAGAAAGGCTGGGGGCAGGTAGGGTGCAGGTTATGGCTAGGAGGACCTACTGTAACATATCACTCCCTCTCATTCCCAGATGTGAGGTGGCCTTGGCCATAAGTTATACTGATTGGTTAGCATTCACAGGTCATAGCTTGTGTTCCCACAGTTGCCTCATTATATTGTATTGACCAACACTGCAGTTCTCATTCTGATATTCTGATTGGGGCTCACCTTAGCCTTCCCCTAACTCATTCCACATACCAATGCAAACACAGAGAAACCAACACACACACACATACCTCAACACACAGACCAACACACACATACAAACACACACCATCATACATCCACCCCCACACACAACTGAACACACACACCAACACACACACAATAACACACACACCAGCACATACACATATCAACTCACACAAACACACACACACACACACACACACACACAGAAACCAACATGCACACACATACCAACACACACACAACACATACCAACACACACACACACACACACACACACAGAGAAACCAACATAAACACACATTAAACACATACCGACACACCCACACCCACACACACCTAAACACACACACCAACACACACTCCAACATACACATACCAACACACACCAATACACATATGCACACCAACACACACAATAACACAAACATACCAATACATAAACCAACACACACAACATGCACACCGCAACACACACACCCCAAAACACACACTAACATGTGTGCCAACACACGCCCCAACACACACCCAAAACACACCAACAGACACCAACACACATGAACACACACCAACATATATACATCAGTACACACCAAGCTACAAGAATATATTCATTGATTTGATTTGATCTACTGAATAATTAACCATCTACAAAATACCTGTATTATATTAACACAATTACTTCTAAAATGTTTTATGGCAGGCAAAAATTCATAGAGGGTAGCACTAATGTCCCATATGATTAACGTAGGTACTATAAGTTTCCCTATTCAAAGAAAAGTAAGCTGATATATCAAACTGACAATATTTATAATAGATATTTAAATTTTTCATAAGCGGCCACCCCATCGGAGCGCAGACGGGCCAGCCTGCATCTGACATGTGCCTCCGATCGAGGTGGTAGGGGCATAACACTCAGCAGTGTGCCAGGAGGCTTCTTCCTAAAGACCTCGTGTGTCGCAGACCCTCAGTCAATGATGGACACCTTTGACCCCAGGGAGGGGCGAGTGCCAAAGAAGGCGACCCATTTGGCAAGTTAGTACCCCTTCCCGGAGACTGCGCCTCCATCACTTCTGTGGAATCAGTTCCGTCCTCCCTGGTACCTTCACCCCGGGGTACTGTCCTCTTTTGGGGGTAAAAAAGTTTCTCTCGTGTTCTTTAATTCCTGACATGGTGCTTATTAGTATGCATGGGGACAAACTCCCCACCCCACCCCCGAGCAACCCAGTGTGCCTTCCTCCGGGGAGCCCTCATTATGTGAGCGCTGCCTTCTTCCAGTTACCCTGAGAAGCCTCGGGGGTTCCCGCTTTTCATGCACACACTCTTCAGTCAGCCAGTCATGCAGCAAGCAGAGGGCTGCTTGGTGAAGAGGACTTGCTCATAAGAAAAGAAGTTAAAAATTCCACATATTAGAAAATGTTTCCTATTATGAAATGGCTTTAAGTTATATAGTATATGGTTGTACAAGAATTTTTCTGTGAGGTGAAGTGTGTGTGTGTGTGTGTGTGTGTGTGTGTGTGCAAGAGAGAGAGAGAGAGAGAGGGAGAGGGAGAGGGAGAGGGAGACGGAGAGGGAGAGTTTTGCTTCCTCCAGCGTGCATTAGAACAGTCCTTGGGTCTCTAAGCCTGGGATTTGGAGCCTATCCTGGAGCAGCCACTGAGTATGAGCTGGTGTCTATGTCACCAGACCCTCAGGAGCTGGTCAGCATGAGGATCAGTTATCTGGTCAGTTAACCTGATCCTAGGGGTGTGGGATGACTCCTCTCCTGGACAACTACTACAGTGAGGACAGGGATCTGCAGAAGCTTTACCAACACCCAGAAGCCCCAGCCTCATGGGACCTTGCTGATGACACTGTCTAGGACAGGGCCCTGACAGCACCTAGACAGGCCACGCTACTTCGGAGTTCCAGACTTTGGGTATGTGTGGCCCTGACCCTGGAAAGGAGACGTTAATTCCTCTGAACAGAACACAGTGACCTGGGCAGTTATTGACTCTGACACGTGTGGTGGCAGCAGCAGGAGCAAAACGTCAGCCTGGCCTCATCCCTGCAGACACGGTGGTTCTACCCATGATGCTTTGTTCCACAGGGCAGTTCCTTGTTGGGGTCACTCATGAAAGAGCATGTGCAGAGATGCCTGCTGATCCCAGTGTCGTGAATACTCTCTCTGATAGCAGCTGCATCATTGTTCAGTGCAATAATGCGTACCCCAAAATTCTGACCTTAACAAAAGGAGAGAGAACCAAGCAGGATCCTTCACTTGTGAACGCCTCAACAAGGAAGTGAGAAGGGCTTGAGAGACTGGATCTTGTGCTCATCTGGGCCTGCTGGGACCTGAGGATTGCTGTCTGGAATACCATGGCCTGGGTCCACTATTCATACCTCAAAGGGCAACTGTGCAGATCCCACTTGTATTCTTTTTTTCCCCTTTTCGTTACTATAACAAATCACCACAAATTAGTGCCTTAAAATGATCTTATAGTGCTGTGGGTCAGAAGTCTGACATGGGTCTCATTGGGCTAAAATCGAGATGTTGGCGGTGCTAGGGGAGGTGCCACCCTCTTGCCTTCGTCAGCTTCTACAGGCTCCCTGCAGTCCTTGGCTCGTGGGCCCTATCCCCCATCTTCAGAGCCAGTGATAGAGCATCGAGTCCTCATGGTGCGTCCTTGCAACCTCTCTCCTGCTCCCTCTCCCACTTTGAAGGCCCTTAGGCTAACACTGGGTCCTCTCAGCTAGTCCAGGACAATCTTGCAAGTTCAAGGTCAGCTGATTAGCAATTGTAATTCCATCTACAACCTTAATTCCCTTATGCTGTATAAACTAACACAGTCACAGTTCCCAGGGGTAGGGACATGAACATCTTTGGAGACATGGGGGTGGATATTTTTCTGCCTGTCCCCCATTAAGCACTGACTCTGTGTCAGTCATTGGGTAAAATGTTAGGTTTACAAGAGAAATAACTCTCAAGGGCTTCCCAGTCTAGGAGATAGGCAAAATATAATAACAATAATGTGAGGCAGTGATAAATAATATAGTAGAATGCTAATCACAGAGTAATATCAGAGTATGCACTTTAGCTTCTGTTTGAGGCAAGTGGCAGAGTAGAAGATTTTTTTAGAGGAAGAGATGTTTGAACTTGGTTCCTAATGGATTGAGAGGCATCCAGTAGGTGAAGAGGGGGGCATTCCAGTCAGCCACATTCCTAATGTGCCCCAAACATGACAAGTTTCCTTCCTTTATAACTTAGCTGATGAAATCTCACGATAATCACAAGGCTAATGGCCTCTGAATGGGGAATTCATCAAACATTGATTCATTGGATGAATACACATGGAGGGCCTATGACATGTCAGAGCATGGGCTAGTCATCCAAGCTGCACTGGTAGGCAAAATGCCCAAGGTCTCTGCCCTTCCGGTGCCCGCAGGACAGTACAGGAAGCACGGAAGTGCTCACGTGAGAAACTACTTGTGAGCGAAGCTCGTGACTCTGTCCAGAGAGGTGATGCTTTTCAGATACTGAGTCTCACAGGAAGAGAACAAATTTCTCGTCTCCTCAAATTCCTGATGAAGAACAGATGCTGTCCCTGAAGTTTGTCATCACAATCCACAGCAATGGAAAGTCTGAGGCTCAATGACTTGGGTAGAGTTCTGGCTGAAGAGCTCCCACGCCCATGGCCAAGCTGCTGCAATCCGTAGGAGACACTGTCATACCCTGTTCAGGACCCCACTTCTTCCTCTCCAGCCCCTCCCATGGCACTGCCTCAATCAGTGACCAGCCACTGGCCCTGCTTCTAATTCTAGCACTATTCCCTCTTCCAAAGTTAGGGAGTTTTATTAGCTTTCCTGGATCATCACAGAAGCCTAGCCTGTTTATGTTATTTCTGTGGGAATATGCTCTGCTAATGACTTCTGACTGAATTCTAATAAAATTCTAGAGCATAACCATCCACAAGTTAGGGAAGACCTGTAGGGATTTAAGCATATTTTATATTTAATAAAACTTTACTCTTCAAGGTAATATTTGGGTTTCTCAAATCATACAATCCTTATATAATAACAGTCCTGCAAGGTGGGTATTATTTTTATCTACATTTCAAAGGTGAGACCACTGAGGCACAGAGAGATGAGGTGACCAGGTCCAGGTGACATTGTTGAAATCCAACCACTTGACTCCAAAACCCTGCCTTTGCTTCCCTGCTACAAGGGAGCCCAAAACCACTTTCCTCCTGATGCACTAAAGAGATTCTTTACAGTTTTCCTGGTCACCATTATCACAGAAATGAAAGTGTCCGCTTGGTGACAGAATTGGGGGCCCTTCAAGGCCCAACTGTGTTCTATATTCTCAGGGAAGCCCTCTCCCTCTAAGCCTGGAAAGCTCATTTAGCACTGTCCATCACAGATGTCCATCCATGTCATGGCCTTTGTGTCGTCATTGCTGCAACCATTTGCACTTTGTAGGCAAGAACCTTGCCTTTCCAATTGGATTCGACTGGTGAAGGTGGTGGCCAGGCCTGCTGGATTCCCAGGGGCTGGCCAGGACCTGGAACCTCAGAGGCATTTAATGGCAACTTTGCAAGCAAATGATCCCTCTCATGACAGTCGCCACGCTTTACACATGTGAACAGTTCCTCAAGCCCTAGCAGATTTCAGTGGTGCCCACACTGGGATGCTGCTGTGGGTTATTTTGAATGGGTGAGTTAATGAACTGAGGAGTGATCGAAGAAATGAGTGAGGGATGAGTGAATGCTTAAAGAGATTAGTGAGTGGAAAAGTAGAGGAAGTAGTGTATTGGTCAGGATCCTCCAGAGAAGCAGAACCAAATAGATAGATAGATAAATAGATGATAGCTAGATAGGTAGACAGATAATAATAGATAGATATTAATAGATAGATAAATGATTGCTAGTTAGCTAGATAGATGATAGATAATAGATGATTATAGATGATAGAAAGATATATGTAGATAATAGATAAATGATATATAGATGATAGATAATATACAGATGATAGATGATAGATATTAAAAGTGATAGATGATAGATAATAGATAGATGATATATAGATGATAGATAGCTAGATAGATGGATAGATAATAGGTAGGTACATAGATATTGATAGATGATAGCAAGCTAACTAGCTCGCTTGATGATAGATGGATAGATGATAGATATTAATAGATAGATGATAGCTAGTTAGATAGCTAGATAGCTAGATAGATGATAGATAATAGATAGGTAATAGATATAGATAGATAGATAGATAGATAGATAGATAGATAGATAGATAGAAAGAAAGAAAGGAGAGGAGCTTCATTACAGGAACTGCCTCACGTGACCATGGAGGCCTACAAGTCGCACAGTCTGCCGTCAGCAAGCTGCAGCACCAGGAAACCAGCAGTGCAATTCAGTCAGAATCCGAGGGCCTGAGAGCCAGGGCGCTGGTGGTGTAACCCTTGATCTCAGTCTGAAAGTCCAGGAACCGGAAGCAACAATGTCTGAGGACAGGAGACGATGGATGTCTCAGCTCAGCTAGAGAGAGAGGATCTGTTCTTCCTCTGCCATGTGTGCTATTCAAGCCCTCAACACGTTGGATGCTGCCCCCCTGCACTGGGGAAGGCCACCTCCTTTCCTCAGTCCACTGAGTCAAATGTTTGTCTCTTCCAGAGACACCTCACAGACACACCCAGAAGCCACCTGCTACCAGCCATCTGGTGTGCTGTAGTCCACGCACACTGGCACATAACCATCACCAGGAGGCATGCAGCTTCTGCTGGGGTTGAGGAGGTGGCCATGAGTATTTTTCAGCAGCATATGTTTGCAAGAGTTGGGTATATTTGTGTAGGGACACCCAGCTTCCTAAATTCACTAGAATTTAATCCTAATTATGCCCCCTAAACTATTCCACGAGACAGTGAATTCTCTAGCATTCTGGATTTTCAGGATTGCCCTGGTGTTACGGTGGAAATTCTAGATACAAATGGAGGATATATAACATCTGAATAACAAGTAAACCTAGAGGTCACCACCTACAAGCTGTATCTAATTAAGCTCCTTTTAATCAGGTCTGAGTATCATTCACGTGGCTACACCGCTATTATAAACTCATGACCAACGACCAAATATTGTTCACAGTAAGCAGAAAGGCAAAGGGAAATGGCATGTGCTTTGAGGGCAGTTGATCCCCGCTCAAGTCCAGCTCAGCCAGAGACTAGCTGGGTGATCTTGGACAATTAATTAACCTCATGGAATCAACATTGTCACTGTAAAATCAGCTTAATGCTACAACCTCACAGGATCCTTGGGAAGATGTCATGACTGAAGGTATGCAAACCACTGGGCACCGTGCCTGGGACAGAAGAGGCACCAAGCAAGCCTTTGCCCCAGCAGCCTCTGGGTTCATGTGGCCACACCACTGTTTGTTCGATGTGTCGCCTATTATGGGGTATTGCCCTCCTCTCCAAATCTGGTTCTAAACACCCGCATTTAGAACGTTACAGCACACCTCTGCGTGTGTGTGCATTAAACTACTGAAACTTTAATGCGCAGAAATAGGAACTGGCCCCCAGGGCTTCCAGTGAGTTGGCGGGAGATGAGCAGGTTGGAGAGGAGTAAAACTCTTCAGTCCACTTCCATCTCTGGGGTGCTGCTGTCTCCCGAGGCCCTGGCCCTGAGGAAGCAAAAGCTCTCTCTCAGCAAAGGTGTGTGCTCAGGCCAATTACAGTAGAGCGTCTGAGAAATAGTCACTGTCGTGTGTCAGAATCATGGAAACATCTCACGCATGCTAACAGGCTAGCCTCTGCTCAGTGCAAGTTCACATTTCTCCCCCACAGAACCTTAAGTGGTTTTGAACACAAAGAGAGCAGCACCTGGGGCAGACGTACATGCTTTGGGATTGACATTCCACCTTTCTTGCTGGTTTCTTAGATGACCTTGCACAAGACCTTGCCATAGACCTTTCTAGACCTTGATCTGTGAGGTTTTTGCTCTCAGGCCTTCAGAGCCTTCCAGAGCAAGATTTCTAAATTGGCACAGAAGGACTTCTTTGGCATCAAATGGCTCTTATGAAACAGCACACTGATGAGTTAAGTGAAACAATTCAGAAAAATACCGATTAAATTTCCCTTTAAATGCTCAGGGGGTTAGAAATTAGGCAAAACTGCTTGGCACTATGAAGTCTGGATTTTAACAAACTGAAAATGTTTGAAAAATTGTTCAGGCTGTTTTGACAAACAGAGAATGTCACCATGTCCTCCCCTCTCTCCTAATGTCACTTTCATCTGCCAAGGAGAAAGCAGAGTTGGGGTGTCCAGTGTCAAGACGTTAGCTGGTATCCCAGAAGGGCCTTTCTCCCCTCGAGTAGCATGATCCCTCGTTCTCATTTCAATAGTCACCAGCTTCCTTGTTCTGCCATAAGGTAGTAGAGCTGGTTGGCTTTAGTTTAAAAATCAAACAAAATAAAACTGAGTAACTGTGAATAGTCTACAGTGATGACCTGATGACCTGAAACACTGAGGTCATATTTTTTAAAGGAATGAAATTCCAGTTACAATGTCGTCTGGCCTGAGCGCCGAACACAATAAAGGTGAAATGCCTCCCTCGTCGGACCCGCAGACTTGCCCCCCGCCAGCGGTCCGGGCTGCCCATCCTGACTTGCCGGCTCGAGGGGCGCTGCGATGTCTGGCAGAGAGCAGGGAGACTCCCGGGAGGGCCTGGGGTCGAGTGAAAAGAGCACTGAACGGGAAGTCCAAGGTCTGGGCCTCAGCCCCAGAGCTCTGCGGCCTGGATGCATCGTCACGCAAAAGCAGGGTTTACACAGAAAGCAGCCCCCCATATGTGACCCCCTCCTTACAAGTACGTGTGAGGTAACCTCTCACGCTGGGGCATTCTAAGACACGGTTAGGTTATATTATTCATGCCTCAACAATAAGAAATACGGTTTTAAAAATTGTACTGGTGGATACACTTGGGCCAGTGATTTTCCAGTTAATTTTCCCAGCACATAGGGTCCCCTGTCCTAAGGGAAGACGGAAGTATGTATTTAAAATAGACCCTCTCCTCAGTGGGACTGTGTCAGTGTGACTCAGCCCATCCATCCATCCATCCATGCGACTTTTCTCAGCATCTTGCAATTAACTAAGTGTATTCATTATCTCTTCTGCCTCTCACAATCCTGAAATGGATCGGCCATCTATGTCCCCCAAATCACGTCCAGGGCACTGATAGATCTCAAGGTGAATTCTTCAAGTGAATAGCTGATGGAGCAGCAAAGCTGGGGCCGAGCCCAAGTCTACTGGTCCCAAAATATTTTCCTTGCAACATCGGCGGGGCTCGTCCAATCGCATTCTCTTTACTAAGGCTGCAGAGGGATTACAAAAAATCATAAGGTCATAGCTCTGGAGCCGTGGAGCAGCAGCAAGCCAGTGGGCTCTTGCCCGTGGCTATGATGACCCAGAGCCATTTGGAGAATTATCAGGCTGAGACTGGTGAGACCCGGCGTTCTTTGGCACCTCACTAAAACAATACAGGAGACACAGTTTCCATGGTCTACTCCCAATTCCCCGATCATGTCAGCAACCAAGCGGGGCTGGTTCGGCTTTTCTCATGGCAATCAGACTCAAGTTCAGGATTTGAAAGCCAAGTTCATGCTAGAGAACAAGGAGCCACGCCTTTTCCCTTGTCATTTTACATGCTCTGTAAATTCTTTCTGTAACCATGAAATCAGCAAGCTGTACGGCACCCAAATGACATTATCATAGAGCTGGGGTGATGTTTTATAGCACATAGGGGTTGGTGTGTGCTGTAAAACAAAGCCGTGGGGATGGGCATGTCATAATAATTATTACGAACAGTCACTGTGCAGCCAGATGTGCATCATGCATTATGGGCGACACAACCCTTTTATGTTTATTTTGTCACTTGGCCGTCAAAACAGCTTTGGGAGGTAGAAAAGGTGAAAATTCCGTTTCTGCCCTCAGACAAGGGCAGACAGGGCGGGCAGCCTCGGCCCACGGCATGCACCTAGTCGCCCCGAAGGGGAGGCTGGACAGACTCCGTCACCTCCGCGTCCCTCTCTTGTCACAGCTCGCCCATCACCAACTGCTGGCCTTCCCTCCGCCCGCGTATCCCCCACATCCTTGACTTCCCCTCCTGGCCTCGGCCGCACCTCTAGTCCAAAGGCCACCCGCCCTGTCTGCAGCGTTGCAGCGATGTCCTCACTGGCCTCCCTGGGCTCTTCCCTGCTTTCTTTTTTTAATTAATTAATTCGTTTTTCATTGTTAAATGTATTGGGGTGACATTGGTTAACAAGAATTCCGTAGGTTTCAGGTGTGCAATTCCACAGCGCATGGTCTGCGTGCTGCACGGTGTTCTCAGCCCGAGTCAGTTCTCCTTCCATCACCGTGTATTTGACCCCATCCCCGCTCCCCCTCCCCTCTCCCCCTGTCCCCCTCCCCCCTGGCCCTCAGGTACTGGACTATTGACCATGTCCCTGAGTTGTGTTTCTTTGTTGCCTTCAGTTTTCTATCCCACAGAGGAGTGAGGTCACCTGGTTCTGGGTTGTCCCGTCGGGCTTGTCGCGCTCAGCGTGGTGATCCCAGGGGCCACCCGCACTTCCTGCTGTCTCACCCTCACGCCCGACGACCTGCAGCCTTCCCCCGCACGACGCGGACTTCCGTGTGAGCCCAGACTCTCAGACTCGCCCTGGTCCGCCGTCCCCACAGCTTCCACCCTCCGGCCCACGTCTCCTTGCCCTGCTCTCTGGGCTCCCACCCCACGGTGGGCTGCTTTCGGTTCTCAAACCTGCCGCGCTCCCTCTTGCCTACGGGGGTACCCACGTGCCACTCATTCCCCCTGCTGCAGTGGCTTCCCATCCCCGCCCCTTCCTGGTCCCATTTCTCTTTGCCATCACTTCGGAGCCAACGTTAATGTTGCTTTTGCTGCCATGTCTCTGCCACCGGATTGGAGTCTACCCGGCCCGAGCCCTACTCAGCACCGACGTGCGTGGAGTAAGTGCTCGACGGCACATCTCCGTAGGGAGTACCTGAAGGAATGACCTCAGCAAAGCCTTCACCTTCAGGTCCTTACACTACCAGTTCACATTTTCCCCAACAAACACCTGCTGATGTAGAATGACTCTGAATACTACTTCTGTGTTGGAAATCGTCGGCTCACCTGGTGGCACCTAAATGCAGTCAGATTTCCACCTTTCTTCCGAGACAGAGCTGCCGCCCTGAGTGCCGAGCCCTTTGCTGGGTGTTGAAACTGGACGACAGTCTGGAAAAAGACTGGTTAGCCCACTTTTCCTCTTTGCTTGGGGCCAAGAACCACTGTCAAGGACCCAGTCTTGTGACCCTTCTTCAAAGCAAAGCTTCGCTTAACAGAGGGTCCCCTGAATTCAGAACTCCGAGATTCGAGGCCACAGATGTCTCCCGACCCACTGTCGCTACAAAATGTGGGTGTCTAGCACGTCAGCTGCAGCGGCGTCAAGGCGTTGAGCCTGGGAGAGCCAGAGGGCCGAACGGGGGTATCCCCCAGCTCCCTGGCCATTGCACATGACAGGAAGGGGAACAGTGATACAAAGTTGAGTCCTCCTAGGAGCATCTACGTCATCAACCAGAGCGGCCGCACAGCAGAGTCAAGTCCAACCTTTCAGTTTAATCCTGAACTTCTCTCCCGCAGCACTGTGGATACTTTGGGCTGCAGGATAGGTTTTTCTTGTGGGGGGCTGTCCTGTGAATTCGGGGATCTTTAACAGCACCCCGGGCCTCCACTTTAGATTTCAATAGCAACCCCACCCCCACCCCGTAGATGTGACACCTGGAAGTGTCCCCAGACATTGTCAAATTCCCTTTGGAAGAAAGGGGGTGAAAATCTTGTGATGAAACCCACTGCTGTAACAGCACTGAGCATCTTGGGCAAGTTACAGAAATGCTGCTGATCTAACTTTCCTGGTCAGCCCAAACCAACCAAACCAAAACAAAAACAATCATCGACAATGTGTTTTAAAATCTTTTTGAGGATTAAGGGGAAATCTAGCCTAGTGCTGATGCAAAGTAGGTGCTCAGCAAACAAGGCCCGGGGAGCACATTCTTGACCATGAAAGAAAAGAACTGAGACTGGCAGAGGAGGGGGCGTGCCACCCGCCTCGGCCCCTCTGACCTCCTCACAGGAAAGGCTGCCCCCAACGAAGGAGGCAGCAGCGAAAGGCCAGCGAGGGGAGGAGGGGAGGGGCGTCGGGAACTCGGCTGGAGCCAAAGCGCTTGGCGAATGCAACGTCCTAGGGGGCAAGGTGGGTGTGAGTCTCGGTCCCGCCACTTGCTGTGTGACTTCGGGCACTTAAACCTGGGGCTTTACTTGTTTCTTTTTGGGGATGCGGTTAGGACTCAATGGAGTGACGCATGCTGGTCAGTAGGCACGGTGCTGGTCACGTGGTAATCGCAAGCATGAATGACGTTAACCATCCTGCATTCACGTCTCCTCTGCCTGTTGGCACAGTGCCTGTCACTACCCTCATTGTTGGCCAGAGGGGTAAAAGAGCGTGGCCTTTATTTCCTTCAGATCTGCCACCGCCCGGAGCCAGCAGGGCCACCAGCCTACAGGCTGGTCAGCAGGCGGGCCATCTTCGCCCACTTCTCTCTGAAAAGGGCTCGAGGCCCTTTTGTGGTGAAAATCTGTGTTGTCTCTGGTCTGAGGACATCAAAGTGGCTTTATCTCTCTTGGCAGGTTAGGCTACTAGGAATGCTGAACATTTTTCTGTCACGCCCATTGCCAAGGGTGCAATTTGGGAAAACAAATAGGGATTCCCAGATAGCAACTTTCCTCTTCTATTGATAGCCTGAGATAATTCACGGCTGGGTTTGGACAAACGCAAAAATATGTGCATTTAGTTTGAATTTGGATTCATTCCTCATGAATATTAGTCATCTCAGCCTAAAATGCAAGCACTTCTATTTCCACGGACGGGGGGACATACTGTGAAATCCTACGACAGCACAGGGGAACACGGAAAGGCACAAATTAAATTGAAAGGTGAGACAACGCTGGGACACAGCGTGCGTCGTCACGCATCTCCCTGCAACATGAGGAATGCGCTTCTAGGCGCGGCTTACATTCTTGAAAAACACAATGGGATGGGACTATTTATAAATCATGTTTGGTTGATGATTTAACTCACTGGACGAATATGTTTTACAGATAAAGCTTCGTACTAATCCCCTGTTAGCAGGAACACACATCATATGCACGGCCCTGCCCCCTCCCCGCTCCTCTTCGTGTGTTGCCTTTCTACTGCTTCCCGAGGCCACTGCCAGTGGTCCCTACAGCATGACAGATAACGGAGCCGTGTTGGACCAGCAGCTGGTGACACTGCGGGGAAGGAGAGAGGACGAGGAAGAAATGGGACAGGATATGGGGGGGAAAGAAGGAGAGAGAGAGAGAGAAAAAACAAAGAAAAGACTTGGAGCAGAGCTTTAATGCTTTTTATACTACATCACACCGGTTCATGGAACTCAAAAGAAAAACACACTCGCCGATTCCTCTGATGAGATTTTATTAAGGCCCAATTGTACGAGGACTGTCCAGAAAGTATCCAGCCATGTAATATGAAAAGTAGGGGCATTTGTGGCTGGATATTTTCTGGACAGCCCGCGTATACCTACATACCAGCCACTGTGATTGGGACTGGGGCAAAATTAAACTTTAATGGTAATGAGCCCAGGATCCTTCTAACATTGAATAGATAACTAGAGAACGCTAGTTCCCATCATTTTTTCCTAAACGTTTCCATTAACTAATTTGTCAAAATGCCAATAGCACAATAATTCCTGCCCTCCACGAATAAACAAAAGGCCATCTATGGTCTTAAGTTCCTTTTATATCGAAGAAAGAAAGGCATTCACTATAGTTTAGCTTAATGTATTTTTATTAACATAAGAATTCGCTAAAAACAAGCAACTCTATGTACTACATCTAAGAAATCTTTTAATGGAATGTTATTGATTATCTAGGGATTCTCACTGACTTCTCAGTGACCAACACAGCTTCTCGAAAATAGTTGTGGATGACTGGAGGTCGCACAGGAAAACTTTCTAGGATAATAAAATCACCGAACTTCTGTTTTATAAGAGATACTAGCGATCACATAACAGGAACGCACCTCCATGTATAGATACAGAAAATGAAGGAACACAAAGAACTACTGAAGAAACATGTCACTGAAAAGCTCCCTAAGAAGTCGTCGAGGCACAGCTAATTTGTGTTAAGTACCTCTTATGGACCTGCTTTAGCTGCAGACATCTTCATTGTGTAGAATCTCTCTTAATTTCTCCTGGGATACCAGGAGGCAGATACAACGGTGTGCATTTAAGATGAGGAAAGAGAAGCTTGGAGAACGTAGGCACCTCACCGTGGGTCACACAGTTCACCTCCTGACCTCAGGACAGAAGTTCCACTGTGAGTTATTGTAGTTAGTAAAGAAGGAGGAGATTCTATGACCCAAATTCTCAAAGTCTCTTGTACTTTTAATAAAATATCTTGTGTGAAACTATTTTTCCATGTGCCCTTTTATACCATAGAAGTCAAAAGCACTTTTCCATGTACGTGATGTGTTAAGTGAGAAATTAAGATATAGATTTGTATTTATTTACCAAGTTTGCAAAATCTATATTAAATCATTGGCTAAATTCATTATAGATTTCTTAATGCTCCTTCAAAGACATTTTTAAAAAATTGTTGAAAGCAAATTTTGGCGAGTAACTGCAAAAAAAATTTATCAGAGCAAACAGGAGTAAAGACAGGGTCACTTTTATAGCCTATTAAAAAGGAAACCCAGAGTTTTTACAGCCCCAGCTGAGCTCTAACTGGGTGAGTAATTAGGGTCGATCACACGCTCTTCCTGGGGAGATGCCTGCGTGGAGTAAAGCAGTGGGATCTCAAAATTACTGGAGGTGAAAATTTAAATACAAGCTGCTTCTCCCCAGTCTCAGAAATTTTAAATTCAGCAAGGTTGGAGTGCCTCAGAAATCTTTATTTTGTTCACAGTTCCCTCCAATACTTCTGTTGATCAGCCACGTAGAACCATTAATCACGTGAAGAACGTTTTATTTGTACCAGGCATTCTCTTCCACTCGGCTTTGTTCTTCCGTTAGTTGTGGAAGCTTGAGGACATCAAGTAACACTTCTGAGTTTCATATTCCATTCTATAGATGGAGGGAAACTCAAACCTCAGTGGTGTCTTGGCCACCACGCATGACCATGGCCATGACTCACTTGCGATCCGGTGTGCAAAGGGTAATAAACTCTATGCATAATTTCCCCTAGGTTTAAAAGGCTTCCATGTTTCTTTTGACTCCTTAAATTTTCAAAGGGAGGGGAAAAGCATGTTTAGTTGCTGTATATCTTAAAGGACCCTTCATATTTATCATCAGAGACACACCAAAGCACATTACAAGTAATGTAAGCCAGCTGGTGTTTTGCAGGCCAAAGTCAGTTGAAGGTTTAATAGTAAAAACCATCTTTTTGTCAACATTTTTCTGGAGCACATCACCAAAGAATGCATGGCCCCTTTCTACATTTTTCAGAAAAGAACTGTCTTATTAGCTCTTTCCTTAGGTTTCCGAGAACATCTTGGGTACGAAGGATTGGTCTGGTTTCTTTTGAGAACTCATTCAGAGTTCTCTAATTTGTCTTCTGGACATCAGTGAAATTCTTTTCAACGTGGATTTGTGTATTCTCCAATTTACTCACTTAGATCGAATCCAATGAACTTGCATAAAGTTAGCAAAACCTTATCTGGGATGTAAGCTACACCGCTTCCTCTGCACTGGTCCAAGCACGGGTGACAGGAAACGTGACTCAGGATCACTCTAGAGCTTTGGCACCCTCACTGCTCCCTCTCATCTCAAAACCCTGAGCCACAATTCATGAGTCTCCACGTGGAACTCTAGAATGACCATTGGAACTCAAAGGACAGGCCAAAATGGTAAAGGCTCTGTGTGTCCAGCCACCTGCCAATTCCTGGATATACCACACCTTCCTGATCCGTGTCCTTATACACATTGTCCCACACATAATTCAAGTGCCATCCTAAAATCTACCGGCTCTAGGAGGCCCACTCTACCTGCCTTCACCTCTTCCTGTCACCCTACGCCAGGCTCCTTTCCAAGGAATTGCGCATAGTTTTATTATATCATACGACCAGACTGCGAGCTACTTAAAGGCAGGGGCTGTGCCGGTTAATTGCTCCATAATCCTGCCTTCTAGCTATCACGGTAACTGGAGCCTACTTCTGAAACTTCATTCCCTCAATGCCTGGTACACTGAGGGAAGTTATTAATGCTTGCATTAGGAAAAATGAGTAAAGAACTAGCTCTAGGTAGAGTTTTTGTTAGATACACAGATCTATCTTTGGAACAAGATATTGTACAAAAGAAAATAAACATCGCTCTTGTGTATAGAGCAATGGACTTTAGTCCATCCAAAATCTTCCCAGCAAAGTTCTGGAGAAAACTCGCTGCTTGAAGATCTTAGATCTAAGGCTCACCTCCAGAAGAACTTTGGTGGGAAAATTTTATGTGCACTCAACTCAATTATCTAATTTCGTCTTCTCAACAACCCTGAGGAAGTGGTTGCTATTAGCATGTTACGGATCTGTAAACTGAAACGCGAAGTAGTTAAAACGCTGACTTGGGATTCTATCAGAACTCATAAATTTAAATGCTCTGCTTTTCTTTCTGTTACAAGAAATAAGCTGGAGAGGAAGAGGGTAAGTTAGATCACAGAAGGTGCCAGAAACTCCAAACCATGACCTAGCCCAATATCTTGCACCTGATGCCAGAGAACTGCTTTGATCATAGAAGAGTGTTGGATGGTCCTGTTTTAACCTCTAAGGATTTAGCTCCTAGAGCTTTTCCTTCGAGTTCGGGCTCCTCAAACTCAACGTCGTAAACGCCTCAGGGTCCCAAGTTTCCTCCTGCTTCGAGTCACCAAGCTTGGCCTTGAGCAGAGAAAATGGTGTTCAAAACCCCGCTGGCAAAGGAACCAGATGAGTCATGTAATGTGATGATTTCCAATGGTGCAGCTGGGGAGAGAAAGGGCTTTCGCCAGTATCCGCTCATGTCTCTTTGTGCCAGTCCCCCAAAATAGAAACCCCTGAGAGAAACCAGGAGCATCCCTCAGAAACCCAAGAAGCCTGTCTGGGGTTTTCGTTACACGTAAAGATTATACACTGAGTGTTTAGGCTTCTGCTGGGTTTTGCCCCTGTGATAAACTGTCACCGAGCCTCCCCACCCCTCCGTCTGCCTCCTGCGTCTCTCAGGAGCCAGGAACGCTCTTTGTGAGTTGTCTCTTAGGAGGTCTTTCTACTTTGGGGCCATAAAGCACCACAAGCGCGGAATTCCTATCTTGGCAATTTTTTATCTTCCCACAGACCCCGCTTCGTTGAAATAAAATCTTCCTGCTGAACTGAGACTGTGTGGACCCACCAAAGGCAAAAACCCCAGGCAGAAAGGGTAGCTTGTTTGCTATTCCAAGTGACATTTCCTCAGATGTTTGCTGCCCTGCTGTGCAAACACAGTTACGCATGAAATAAAGTAAAAACAAAAAAAAAATTAAACAGCAGTTAGTGGTTGGATGTTATTTCCAGTTTGGAACCACTGACGAGGCTGCTATAAGAAAACTCTTCCCTCTGTTATTACAAAATAACAGTTTGTGGATGGTGAAAAGAAAACACAACTGAATTTTCTTTTAACTTCAAATACAGAAGCCAGTGCACCTATCATTACCACCACATTACAATACATTATGGGAGAAGGTCATCGTAACTTTAGAGGGGTTATTTCCATCCACATCTCTCATCCTCTCAAAATTGTTATACAGGAACCAGGCTGATGCCAAATGCTCTGCTAAAGAAAACATGCCAAGTTCAAGTGAGCAAATTAGAGAGAATGAAACAGAACCCAAAAGTCAATGCACAGGACCCAATACCAAAGCAGGTTTTGTCGGCAATGCACCCTGATAGAGCAGCGCCCGAAAGAGCTCCATCCTCCTCTCCCGCTTTGGCCTGACGATAATGATGATGACAATGATAAAAACAATAAGAGCAATAAAATAGCTAATAGTCATTGAAGGTTTACTATGTGCCATGTTGTAACTTTATTTAAACAACATACAGACAATCCTAAGCGGTGGCGATCAGAGACGTGCTTTGTAGTTTAGTTATGTAGACACGTGACTATCTTCCTATGGTCCTCCTTGACGAAAGCGTCTGAGCATGTTTGATCACCATACTCCGTGACCCCACCCCTTGATGCATGGGAAACAACTGTCCACAGCAGAGCCCGTGTTCTGGCGGTCATATCTACTCTAAATAACCAGCAAAGATTATACCAGAACCATAGTATGCCTAAGCAAAAGGCCAGGACGTGAGAGCACCGCTCCAGTGTGCCTTCTGACTCAGCCTACCATCTTCCAAGCCAATGCACGTCAGCTAACATCTCGCGTGAGCGTATGTGCGTAACTGGTACCCGAGTTAGAGACGTGGTTCTTGGACAAAACGCACCTGGGTAATAATGGCTCTTTCCTGGTACCATGTGTCTCCACTGAACAGTTCTGAGCAGCTGGAAGAGCTGACCTGAGTCCGGGTCCTGAGGTTGGCCTTGCTGTTGAGTAGGCTACCACGCATGACAGCGCTCAGCCACTCACAGCGACAGAGCTTGGCATCATCATCTAGGGCAGCGGTTCTCAACCTGGGGGTCGCGACCCCTTTGGGGGTGAACGACCTTTCCACAGGGGTCGCCTAAGACCATCAGAAAACACGTATCAGATATTTACATGACGATTCATAACAGGAGCAACATGACAGTTATGAAGGAACAACGAAAATAATTTTATGGGGGTCACCACGACATGAGAAACTGTACTAGGAAGGTTGAGAACCACTGATCTAGAGGATCTCTTAGATTCTTTTGGTTTTTGGATGGAAAAGTAAAAATAACTTCCTCTCTCTCTAAAATGAACTAAAACCAACGAGGGGAAAAGGAATCAGAAAGGGGCACGCTGCCTTTGATGCATCTATGGCACACTCAGGAGGACGCAGAAGTAAACCAATCAATAAGCATTATCATTTCAAACCGTGATTATTACTGTTACAGAAATAAAACAGGGCTATTATGAGACGAGGCGGTGAGAGGTACCTTATTTTTTGCCTCAAAAAAGAAAGACTTATTTTCAGAGTGAATATTTGGAAAGAACGAGCGTTGGGAATCCTGAATTCTTTGCTTTCGTCCACGTTTCATGTATTTCCTACACGGGTGAGGACAGAAATCAAAAGCAATTAAAGGTCATTCTATGAGGTCCACGCATTGGCACAGCTGTTTTTGAGATAGGAGTTGGAATAGTGTGCTGTATCTTTATCCAGAAATAATTTTTAAGCAAATTAAAGTGGTTTTATAATCCCTGCAAATGGGGGAGAAGGGAGGGGCCTTTAAACCTTATATGAACCTGGGTTTTTTTTAGTTCAGGAACACATATCACTGATGTCTATAAAGCAGGAACTCTGTTTATCTCCACAAACAGTTTCTAGCACCACAGGCTTTTGAAAACAATACAACTAAAACTGCATTGCTTTTAAATATCCTACAAAGCAGGCTTCTTAGCACATTCGAATGGGCCTTGACCTTCATTATCCAAGTCAACGGGGTTTGACTACACGCCTGGAAACATATAGAAAGGACCAGATGTTGAAAAGTCAGGAAACTAGCACAACCCTACATTTCACAGAATCTGGCTCACTTGTGAAGGCACAAGGGGAGCAGAACTCTATCTGTAAGTATTTGAAGAAAGAGAAGGCAGGCGTGCTTCCAAGGGCAGGTGGGAGGCTCAGAGAGGGCGGGGCGTCAGGGGCTGCGTATTAGAACACCAGGCGCGTGGAAGTAGCTGAAGGAATTCACCTGGGTTACCATGACAACGCCTGCGCACTACCCATTTCTTTTCCTCAACACGATCTGTTGATTCTTTTTCTTCTCAGCTCTCACTGGGGGCTCCAGTCATGAATAAACAGAAGTATTTTCCAACTTAGGTTCCATGGAACACGAGTTTCACAGGAAGTTAGTATGTGCTGATGTGCTACCAGGTACAAGGAACTTGATGACCAAGTAAGTTCGGGAACCTTGGTGTTAAGCTGATAGTTGCGATTACTGCGAACTTTCTCAGAGTCTTTAGTATGCTAACCTGCGTGGTCAGTCTCTAAGGTGAGCATAGCATATACACTGTCTCTCAGATGTACTCGACCCTGCATATTTTGGCAGAACAGTTTTTAGGGGTTAGTGTTCCAATGAAGATAACGTTATGTTATACTGTATTAAGCATTCAGCCATCAAGGAAGCTCAAAATCTGATATGGAAATGTGGAAAACAAGCCCAAATATCAGGGAAAGTCTTACTCCATTCCATGGATTGCTGCAACATTCAGTTAGGCTAGTGTTTCTCAATTTATTTGTGACAGAGGACCAGTTTTGTATGTTTGGTTTGTTTAAGTTACTAATTCATCTTAATTCAAACTTTTATAAAATGCAATTAAAACAGATTACCCAGAAAGCAAGAATACAAAGATGAAAGATACGACATTTTCTTTTCTTATTAGATTCAAGAGATAGGAAATTACTCAGTTTAATCGCTATCCAAGTTTCTAACCCCAGACTCTCAATTTCTAAACTTCTGCCTCTACGACCCGGTAAGGAAGCATTCGCTGACGGGCCCCACTTCCCTCTGAGCAGCCCTGAGCTGGCTCACCTGCGTGCGAGCCGGATCGACCCTGCTGGCTGCTGTTCTGGGTTTAGGGGAACTGGATTCTCTCAAGCTCCCCGCTCACCCACGAGTATAGGAGAATTGTGACAATGCCTTTGTGCCGTGATATATTTTTCTCTTAAGATCGGAGCCGATTGTGACCGCATGGGGCTGTCACAGAATGCTTTGTCTTCCCATTTTTCTGCCTTTCCACACATTAACAGAGCACCATAAGGACATGTGGAAACCTCCACGTTGGATACAGGCGTTTTCTTCTGTTCGTTGTCCCAGTCACAGGATTCCCCTCCCTGGCCACTGCAGCAGATTATCTTGTCACCATTGATTTCCAGGTCTCCAAAACCCAAGTGGGAATCAGGACTGGTTACATGATTTGGCCACCCTGAAAATAACTCTGTGCTAAATGTGAGCAGCTGGAGTTCAAAATTGCAATCAGATTTTTTTCCAAAAATCTGTTACTGTGTTATATATGTGCATGTGTGGCAGGGGTACATACGTGCTTACGTGTGTATCTGAGTGTTTATGAATGTCTCTCTTGGGGGGTGCTTTGTCACCCTGTAATCTCATTTCCTTAGAACTTCCCTCTCTTCCTTTCTCCTGGGAGCCACTCTGCAGGAGCCTGTGCACCCCTCCCTGTCTCACGATCGCAGGTCTAGAGCCCACAGTTCTCTTTCTCTCCAAATGCTTATGTACTTCTATATCTCTCAGAAGTAGGCTGACCAGAAGCCCCATTCTAAACAGGACAGTACCATTTTAAACAGGACAGAAAACAATGGTCCTGTCCCATTTCAAACGGTACATCTGGTCAGCCTGCTGACAGCTTGAACTTAGCCCAGTGAGACGAGGCTGACATGCACCGTTTGAAACAGGACAGGACTGTTGTTTTCTGGCCCGTTTAAAATGGGACGTCTGGTCAGCCTACTCAGAAGATCTGTTCCAATATTGAATGAGAGCATTTGTAAGAGTGTGATTCTTAATTTTCCCCCTGCTCTACCACCTTCATACGCTGCCTCCCGTCTCTATTTACTCTGAATTCAAATTACCTTCAGTAGCAGATCTTCTGTGCTTAGGGACGAGAGAGTTGCTAAGGACTGTTAAGCAATGGATTTCACTAGAGGAATTTTAGCCTTTCTATGTCATTACATGATCATTTAAGTCAAAGAGCTAAAGGGCCTCGAGAGCTATGAAGAGGCAATTTCCTAAAGCCTCTTACTTTGGATTAGCTCATGTAACTGGCAAGAAATCATCTGTTTATTAAGAAACTTCTATCTGCATGTAGACATCTTCATCGTCTGGATTCCCAAAAGTAATACAAAGTCATCTGTTCGTCTTTTTATGTGAATGTCTTATTTTGTAACCAGTTACTATCGGTCGTGGAAGGGAATTTAAACATTCTCAAAAACAAATCAGTCCACCTGCTGCTTTCCTTCTATCAGGAGAGGGTGCCCTGTTAGCATTTTCAAAGCAATTTTGGTAGACATCACCTCCAGAAACTTAGCATTTTCATCTTGACTACTTCTTTGAAGGGAGAAGAGGAAGGAATAAATAATTACATATGAAATGGTGGGCTGAGCTGCATTTCTTCTACATAATAGAAATGATCTACTTTTCTTTGTTCTTATTTCACACCTCAACTCTCCTCCAAAACTGCACACAACACACATTGGTCGGTGCACTGAAATAACATTGGCAATGGCGGGGCATTTCATAAGGAAGAAGGTGGGAGGTATGTCTATAATTTGTCAAGATGAAAATACAGGGACGCCTCTTTTGATTTTTAGAAAATCCCAAAGATTTTTTTTTTAAGTGAGAACATAAAAGCCTCAAGGAAAAAATCCTGTTACTCTTCTACTCTACCAGTAAGTAGCCTTACTACTCTCTAGAGGTCTTATTGAGTTACGTGGTACGACCTCATTAGGATGCACAAAACATCAGGAATCAGTCTCCTAAACTGTCACCAACCAGGGAACCAAAGACTTTAGACCAGTGGTCCCCAACTTTTTTGACATCAGGAACTGGTTTCATGGAAGACATGAAACCAGGGGGTCAGGGGAATGATTTCAGGATGATTAAAGCACACTAAATTTATTGTGTACTTTATTTCTATTATTATTACATTGTACTAACATTAATTTGTATTTGCAGCTGCTCCCCAGCGCTAGCATCACTGCCTCAGCTCCACCTCCGATCATCAGGCATTAGATTCTCATAAGGAGCATGCAATCTAGATCCCTCGCATGCGCACTTCACAGTAGGGCTCAGGCTCCTAGGAGAATTTAATACTGCCGCTGATCTGACAGGAGGCGGAGCTCGGGCCATAATGTGAGTGATGGGGAGTGTCTGTAAATACAGATGAAGTTTTGCTTGCCTGCAGGTCACCTCTTGCTCTGCGGCCTGGTTCCTAACAGGCCAGGAACAGATACTGGTCTGTGGCCCAGGGACTGGGGACCCCTACTATAGACTAGTTACCCACCCAGTGAACCACGCATAAGCTTGAAGTAAAAAACATCATTATACCATCAACAAAAATGTATACCAGCTTGACTTCTCTCAATCATAAAGTTGATCGTCAGTGCTCCTTGCTTAGCAAAACATGGTAAATTAACACATCTGACAAAGTACCCAGTATTGTCCCCACATCATTATTTCCTGCTACCTTAGCACAGAATGCCACAGCAGCAGTGGATAAAGGAATGCTAAGATCTAGTTACATCTTTAGAATAGAAGACATCCTGATCTTTAGCCTTTTGTGACTACTGTATTTCACCTCCCAAAGAACAAATGAAAGTCCTCTAGCAGTTGAGTGGAAAGGCGATCCCCAGTCAGGTATTTCCTGACTGAGATAAATCAATTCATCCTATAATTCCAGTGAAACCAATGAAATCGGTGCCCCACACTCACAGACCAAGTCCAAGAAGCTAATTTGTACTTGAGTACTTGGAACAATGACTAACAGTACTCTATGTGTGAGGATGGGGTGGGGGCAAATAATGGGGTTCCCAGGTTGGCTTGTATTTCTCAGTGAATTGGGGCCAGCTACCCAGCAATCTGACCAACTAATGTGCATCTCATTTAATGTAATAATATACATTAAGAGCTGTCAGGCCCTATTGTGGAAAATGAAGAACTACACATTGTACCACTTCATATGGAAGTCTGCATATGGAACCCTTTAAGGGTTCTTAAGAGACCCATTGGGGTTTCTAATTATTGTGAAACATCTCCTGGAATCCAGAGAGAGAAGGCTCTTGGCAGAATTGCTTCTGCCATTTCAAATGTTCACTGTGAAAATAATTAGATGATGAGATTTAGACAGAAACCGCTAACGAATATTTTTTTAAGTCTCCTTTTTAATGTACAGAAAATGAAAATCTGAACTCGGCAAGCACAAAAGGAAAACAATATGGTGCAGTTCATTCTGGGGGTGGGATTGGGGGGGTCCCTTTTTTCTGACTTCAATGCTTGGCTTCCTGTGGTTACAAGTGGGGGGGGATTTTTTTCATTTTTTGAACGTTATACAATCCTGTTGAAAATTGGACCAAGAGTTGTTTTTTTAAACTTCTGTTCTAACTTTCTAAACGCAAGCAAGCTTCCATTGTTCCTCCAGGATTATATCTGCTTCTTTAGAGGGAACCCTGACATTAGAGAAACTTGCTTTAATCAAGCTTTAAAGTTATCTCCCCTCCACACACCTAACCAGAACCAGAGAAACCCCATCCTCTGACACTGGGAGCCAAGCTAGCATGTAACCAATTAGGAGCCATCACTTGTACCCAAGTCTTAGAACATGTGTGTTCAATTAAAACAAACAAATATGATTAGGCGTTTACAAAGCTATGCTTAGGGAAAGATGGACATTTCAAAAGAAATGCCGGGTTAAGAAGGACGGGGCTGAGATAAAAGTAAGTTGCATGAAATTCGAAAGGTGACCTTAACACATGGGGAAACAGGAGCCAAACCTCATGCAAAGAAACCAGTCCTGGGGCTGCACACAGAAACGCTGCCTTTCTGCTGCCTGAGACCCACAGACTTCATTCATGTGCCCAAGACCCTCCCACTCTGAGGCCTGATCCTTCTCTTCACCTGTCCATGGCATCCTGGTTCACAGAACAGGAACCAAGGGAGCACTGAGTCAATGCCATGGTTTTCTGTATCAAGCTAAACAAACCCAAAGGACCTTTGAGTTTCCTCTACTGTACACCAGGAGGCTCTCCATTTATCAGTAGGTCTGTCAGCTCTGGACTGGAGTGTGACTGCCACCATTCCCCACTGGCCCACACACATTCCCACCAGTTCGAGATTGGTCATCAGGTACTCAATGGACCCTCCTCACTGTAACAGAAGCAAAGCAGAACCCACCAGGAGAGTTGTTTCATTCAACACTGGTCAGAATGGCCCCCTCCCCTCCCCTGCTTTATGATACTGGGTTCGAGTCTAGTGTATTTCAGATTTCCAAACCTCTCTTTTGGCTCTTCATGGATTTCTACTAGGTCTGTAACCATCAACCTGTTAAACTTCTGCTAGGTGTACAATAAGCAGAGTTTCAGGTGTCATATAGAAGTCAAAACAAAAGATGTGATACCATTCCTACCCACAAAAAATGTATTGTCTATTTCAAAGGGAGGACAGTAGTTAAGGAATATAAGTATTATTATACACTTATTGAATGCCTACAATCTTCACATTGATTACACAGCTCCTGAGAAATTCTAGTATTTCATCAGTCATACAGGTGTTTAATCTTTGTACTACTGTGGTACCATTTTGTTTTTTGGTTTGATACCCTAAACCTATGGAACTCTCAATTTCTGCAGATCTACTACTAGTGTCCTTCTTGTTTCTGTCCCATATGTCAATGCAAAGGCCGTATCCTCAGGATACAAAGCATCATGGGTTTTATCACCCCACATTTCCTGACCACATGTCTTCAGTGAGATCTAGTTGGTGGGATTGTCAGGAGATCAACAAATATATATTGAGTATTTATAACATGCCAGGCTCTGTTACAGGTGGTGGGGAAAAAGCAATAAACAAAACAGAAAATACCTTTGCCTTCATGAAAATTATATTCTACTGGGGAAAGTTAGACAAAAAGCAAAATTAATTGACTGATTAAGTAAGTAAGTAATAAAATGGTGGTAAGTACTATGGGAAAAAATGAAGCAGGAAAGAGGTACAGTGAGTGCATGAGAAGTTCAATAGTTCAGTTTTAAGTGTTTAGGCAGCACCAAGTATAATGCTACATGCTCTCCTAGGCACTGGTTACTTAATACTGAATAACACAAAGAAAAATGGAGCTTATTAAAGACCTTATGTCCTACTAGAAAAAAAAATGGAAAAACGTAGGAGACGGCAGGGCCACAGGGAGTGTTAAGTAGGGGATATCTTGGTAGGTCTCACTAAGACATCAACCTTGGAATGGGAAGGTGGTACCTTGACTGTCTGCATCTAGAGAAGGGAATGGTGAGAATGAGCATCTTTTTGTCTTTTTCCATACAACCTGTTTATCACGAGCCTAGTGAAGTTTTCATTTTGTTTTTGTTTTTGTTTTCCCTTAATCGTTTATATTTCTTAGAGTTAGTGAACATTCATTCTAGATTTTGAAATTTTTATCAATGTTTTTTATCTTTATTATTGTACATGTCTTTGTGATATTTTTATAGCAAGTCAGAAGAAAAACAGCAACAGAGGTTGCTCACCAAACACCAGGCTAAATGGTGAGGCATCTTATTTAATCTTTGAGACAATTCTGCAAAAATTTCACTGTAAACTCCAATTTTGTAGCTGAAAAAAAAAAACACCCCAAGAAGCAGAGCTGTTAAATGAATCATCCAAGATCGGCCAAATGACTCCACAGATGAATTTAGTATACGTTGGCATTTATCTGACAGACAAGCTTATGTTTTCCCCTTTATCCCATACTACCTTGTAGCAGAAACTGCTAACTACATTCCCAATATTCATCTTCCTTTGTCTTTCTTAGTAGCAAAAATTTCTATGCTTTTGGGTGTAGCAATGTGACCAGCTATTGGACATTTCCCAGGTTTTCTTGCCTCTAGAGTACGGCCAATGAGATGCAAGGAAAGGTTCCTGGGTGGGGTGCAGAAAAGCTCTTCCATGGGTCTCACTCAGCTGGGAGGTGTACTACTTTGTTCGCTCCCCTTCGTCCTGTTTTCTTCTGCAACTCAGAGGTGACAGCAAGACTTCCAGCTAACATCTTGTGATCTTGAGGTGGATGCCATGTGTTAAGGTTAGTGCAGCAGAGAGATAAAAGGTACCTAGAACATCGATGATAGCATACATCTATCACACTCTCTCTGGACTGGCCCCCTCCTGATTGCTTTTACTCAAGAGAAAAGTAATCTTCCAATTGGTTTAAGACATTATTATTTCATATCATTCTTTTCAACAGTCAGATGCAATTTTTAATTTACAGTCTTCTCTCTTGTAGAATATGCTATGATGGGAAGTGGCAGACTTACTTTGCCAGGCCACATTTACATAATCATCATTAAAAACTCTATGCTTCAAAAGCACAGAAACTTTTATATGGAATACAATGCTTTGGCACATGAAATGTATTTTCAGAAAAGCATGTTGAATGAAGGGAGTGGTGATATTTTACAGAAACAGATCTCTAAATGACAAATTCCAGTATATTAGGAGGGCCCCACTTGAGACACACTGAGTCCTGACTGGCAAGGGCAGTGAACACATCCTGCTTGGACATACTTTTCTGAGTTAACCTCCACTTTCCTATGATTTCAATATTCTTTCATGCTCTACCCACCCTATCCCTTTTCTAGCAAAAAGGACATCTCCATGAAGAAAATGTATCAGCAACTTCAGTACTGCTGAAACATTGTGGGAGCAGATTAATTCTAAGGGATCATGTTTTGTTTTCTTTTTTGCTTCATAAAAATAACAAAACCTTCATGATGATGGACCTATGTTTACGCAAAGCAAACTAACTCAGTAAGACTTTCATTGCTATTTGGTTCCAAATCAATAGGTAACTGCTAGTAATGTGTCTGCCCATGTGGTCTACAGCTCCAGCTGAACACCCCAGTAAATTTAACTTGGCTGACATGACCTCATAAGATAAAGCAGAGGCTGATGTGGCATCACATGCTGCGAGTGAAGCGTCTTCTCAAAGCCTTTAAAACCAGGAATCCAGTCAACCTCTGGATAACAGGCATTCTTAGCAAAGGACTATAGTTCAACTCACTTTGTCCAAAAGTAACTGCTCTTATATTTGCCAGTTCTGTCATCTGTATGCCTCAAATTAATATTGGATGCGTACCAGATCTCTGAGTAGATGCAGGTGGAAAACAGCCCTATTTTCAGCCCAAAGGGTCAATAGTCAGGCTCAAAGCCTCCAAGTACCTGAGGGTTGAACATCACACAACATTTGTGACCTTAGGCTTGAAGGGGAGGATGGAAGGGAAAAATCAAAGGGAAAGCTAAGGGAAGGAAGTGGGGGAGGGTTGCCTGTGTGCGTTTCTACCTATGAACTGTACTTGCAAAGGTTCCCTCCTTGGATTTCCCCTTTACTCAAATTTAATCCAGTTTAACAAACATACAGAAGGCTCATTATTGAAAAATGCCATCCTAAGTGCCATGGGTGCTCTATAAAACTAAATCAGACATAAACCCTACCCATTCTTCAAGATACACTTTAAAACCCATGACTTCTTATCTCTTTTTTTCTACCCCAAACCTAAGGTGATTTCTCACACATGTAAACTATGATACTCTAGTACTGAAATTCTAGAATTTAACATGTTCTATTAAGACAATTTAATGCAATTCCAGACAACTTTAAACAACATTTATGTCCTAGGCCCCGTGGTAAATCCTGTAATAGAAGAGAAAATAAGACATAGTTCTTACCTTGCAGGAGCTATTAGTTTATTGGGATAGGAAAGAAAAACCACTTAAGTAGTTGATTATAATTCTGTGGGCTATCTACTCCACTACTTAAGGCACCTGACATTGGGAGGACACATAAGAGTGTAACACATATTGACAAGGGCTGTGCGACAGTCATGCCACCTTTATTCTTTGATAAGAGATGCCCAGATTTGTTCAGAGCAGCAGTGTGGTCAGACCCAAATGCTGAGTTATGGTTGATTTAGGTCGGTTATGACATTCCTGTTTCCTTGATTCCAAGCCTTCTTTGGGAGAAGTCTTTCTATATAATCCAGATTCAACCAGTGAGCCCAAAGAGCAAGTCTGCATTTTCAAAGATTTGGTTGTCACAGGTCCTTTCCCCTTTCATCTACTGCCAGCCTTGAGCACAAGGGGGAGGTGGAGAAGCTACGATGTAGGCATGAGAGCTGGGGCTATTTGGCTGACATCAAACATCCATGAGCATATGGCATATGTGATCATCTCATGAGTGATTTATTGCACCATTTCTCAGTTGACTGCTACCCCAAACTCATGCCAGGGGACAAGTATCTTCTCAAAAGCATGGAGGCTTTTTTCTTGAACTCTTTTGAAAGGGAGACGCTAACCCTCTGTCATAGGGGACAGGAGAATCACAGAGAAATTGGCCCTTACATAATCAAAACACTGAATTAAGGCCAATGGTTGCCTACCATGCACTTCTTGGTTTATTAGGAAAACACACTCCTGTTGGCCTGAGCCGCTGCTGCTCATATACTGTTACCTGTAACTAATACACATGCCTGCATTGTTCTGTTTTGGGCAATGTGGGAGGAGGAAGCTTGTTTAACATCATGTCCAATAGCCATTTACAGTCTGAATGGTCAAGTTTACATGTATATACTCAATTACCCTGTGAAATTGGAAAAGGAACAATACTTTCTTACACCCCCACACAGTGCCTAAGACGGTTCCCTGGTTGTAATAGATTTATAAGTCACGCACATTTCAGATTAGAAAAAGGAAAGGCAAATGGCCCTCACATCTAACGATTTCTTATCCAGACTCCAAAAGAATCTGTTTCACTTTGTCTGACTTCTACTCAAGGCCAGGTGAGAAGTCTTGTCTGGACATCTAGGCTTTGAGCCACCCACCACCCCCAACATCCCAGCACTCGGGGGTTCCAGTATACAGAAATGCATGGCCAGTGGACAAGGATGGTCATTAGCAATCAATACCTTACACAAAATAACTGGGAGTGAAAAATGGTGACCCTATTAAAAATGCTAGGAATGCAAAAAGTGTTAAAGAATCATGCATTTCATATTTCTCCCTAGTGACACAGATTTGTTCCATGGGATCTCACGGTTGCAGGACTGGCCATACTCGGAGAGAAGGGCACTTTGAAGTGAGTTTCGCTGAAGCCTGCAGCAGTTTTTCTGGTAGTTGGGAGGAAAGGGAGAGTAGCTGAAATAAAAAAAAACCAGTTCTCTATCTGTGGCAAGGACAAGCTTGTGAAGTCCTCATTAGGCATGTGTTAGTATCTTGACCTAACATGGACTTCAGGGAATCTGACAGTGATGGACCAACATTGGTTCTTTTTTTTTTTTTTTTTAATGTGGGTAGCTCCCTGGCTGGGAATTGAACCCAGGCCGCAGTGTTGACAGCACCGAAGCCTTAGCCACTACACTACCAGGGAACTCCCCAACATTGGTTCTTACCTTATGCTCACTAGATGGAGTCATTCTTGATTACCCAACCCAACCACTCTTTTATATTTTCGTTTTCTATGTGTTACTATCATGTGCAATTGACTGTGTAGCTCTGGGTAGAAATCTGGGGACCTGGGTTCTAGACCAACTTTGGCTACTGACTAGCCACATGAACTTGGGTTTAAAGTCCTATCAAGCTTTAAAATTCAATAACTCTGCCATGTATATATCTATTAATTCATATGGTTGGAAAAAGTCAGACAACTTGGACATACTTTGTTTGCATAAATGAAAACTAGAAGGAACATTGCAACTTTTTCATTTTGTGTCAAATTCTCAGATCAAGATAGTAAAAACAGAAATAAGTGTAATAGCATTAAATCCATAACAAAGTTAATAGCCAAATATGAGAGAAAGACTTAAAATTTTGCTAAGAGCAATGATAATTATTTTTAAAACGCTTACATGGCCAATTCCATGAGACATGTAATTCCAAAGACCAGAACAACATTCTTATTATGGAGGCGAGTTGTGATAGCACTATATTGTTGCTGTTGTTGTTGTTTCTATTATTAGTGTTAATATCAACTGTAACCATATTACCTACCATTTATGTGACACTTATTATGTCCTAGACACCAGGCTCTACAGTTCACATACTTTAGGTCTCTCTTACAACTGTAACCATGTATTGTTATCATTATTAGATGAGAAAATTGAGAAAATTTGCTTCAGGGGATGTAGCACGGATGGATTTCAAATCTAAGAATGTTGACCCCCAAAAGTCATTATTACGTCACACTGGTTTTTAAGTAAGAACACAGAGGAACACCGGCCAGTTAGTGGGCTCATCACAGACGCTCTTGTACTGCGTAAAATCCGGTCTTTAGGCACCTGAGAAAACCGTAGGGAATGCTGAACTCGGGCTCATACATATGGAGACTGTTCCCACAGTTCCCACTACGGGCCCTGCTAGTCATTTGTTATTTGCCTGCTCCACTCTCCTGCCATCCTTATTGCATCCTGTAAAAGAGTAAGAAACACCTAAACCATCAGCCCATACCTTTATCTAGTAAGCTCCAAGATGGGTAGGGGCTTTATTTTATTCCTCGCTGGATTTCCCATGGCTGGAACAGTGCCAGGCTCGAAGCAGGCATGGAGAAACAACAGCATTGCAGGGGTGAATAAATGACTGGCTCTCAAAAAGGCCATCCTGGTCAGTACACCTGAGTAATCACAAAGGTTCCTTCCTTGCTTTTATGTCAGCGTCCCATTTTGCAGATGCTGGATAAAGAAACAAGAGCATCCTTCCCTAACAGAACACCTTCCACACCTTTTCTCTTCGCTTTTACAAATGGCAGGGCCAGAGCTCCTTACAGCAAAGTGAAGACAGAGCTAGAGGTAAAAGCGTTATTAAATTCATAAGTGAGGTAATGGCTGAATATAAGAAAATGACTTGAAAGATTTCTAAGAGCAATGATAATTATGTAAATGCTTACATGGTCATTTCCACGATACATAATACCAATGACAACATTCTCAAGGTGCCTGAGAATATCAGGGCCCACTCTTCCTTCTGGAAGAGAAGACATAAAATATAGCATAGGAATGAAGAGCCTGGACTCTGAAGCTCCTGGGTTCCAGGACATTCTGATGGGGCTATATGATTGCTGCTTCCTTTGCTAAAGAATGCATTACTATCTTAATCTGTTTCTCTCAGCTCTATTTATCTTACCTCCAGCAAAAGCTGGATCTTCACACAGATGTCAGTTAAATCCATGCTTCTTTATTTACTGGATTGGCCTTTTAAAAAAAATATATTTAAATTGAGTGAAGACATCGGGGTGGGGAGATGTTGTTGACATTGGTCATGGCAATGTTCTCTTGGATTTGACACCAAAAGCAGTGTGTCAAGGGAACAAAACCAAAAAACAGACAAGTGGGACTACATCAAACTAGAAAGTTTCTGCACAGCAAAGAAAATAATAAGTAGAATAAAAAGATATCCTGTAAAATTAGAAAATTTTATTGGATAAAATTTTTGGCAAATCATATATCTAATAAGTGGTTAATGTCCAACATATATAAGAATCTCCTATAAATCAATACCAATAAATTAAATAACTCAATTAAAAAATGGGCAAAGGATTCAAATAGACATTTTTCCAAAGACACACAGATTGTCAAAGGCATATGAAAAGATGCTCAACATCACTAATTATCAGAGACATGTGAAACAAAACCACGGTGAGATATCATCTCACACCTATTAGGATGGCTGTTACTATAAAACAAAAGATAAGTATTGGTAAGGATGTGGAGAAATTGGAATCCTTAGCCACCGTTGGTGGGAATGCTGAATTGTGCAGCCACTATAGAAAACAGCATGGGTGTTGATCAAAATTACAAAAAGAGCTATGGTACAATCCAACAATTCCACTTCTGCATTTATATCCAAAATAATTAAATTCAAGCTCTCAGAGAGATATCTTCACTCTCATATTCATTGCAGCATTATTCACAATAGCCAAGATAGGGAAAACAACCCAAATATCCATTAACAGATAAATGGACAAAGAAAATGTGGCATATACATACAATGGAATATTACTCAGCTGAAATAAAGAAGGCAATCATGCCGTTTGTGCTAACATGGGTGAACCAGAGAACATTATGCTAAGTGAAATAAGCCAGTCAATGAAGGACAAAAAATGCATGATTCCATTTACATGAAGTATGTAGAATACCCAAACTTATAGAAGCAGAGAATACAGTATGATTACCAGGGACTTGGGGGAAGGAAAAATGGGGAATCGTTCTTCAATGGGTATAAAGTTTCTGTTATGCAAGATGAGTAAGTTCTCGAGATCTGCTGTACACAGTATCTACAGTTAATATATTTCGCATTTTAAAATACATCAATAGGAGAGAACACATGTTAAGTGCTCTTACTAACAAAACAAAACAAACAACAAAAAAACCCCAAAGAAACTAAAGAACACAAGAAAATTTTTGGAGGTGATGGCTAGGTTTAGCACCTTGGTTGTAGTGATGGTATCACGGTGTATGCATATGTCCAAACTCATCAAGATGTATATACGTGGAATGCATGCAGCTTTGAGCATAATATTATACCTCAATAAAGCTAAAAGATAGGAATAATAATTAAAGAATTCAATGAGACATCACATGTATACCATGTCTGGAGCACAGAAAGTATTGAATAGTCTTAAACAGGAACCCTGTCATCAAGGGCATTGAGTTCTAAATGTTTATGCAACTTAAATATTTCTTTCTGCCCAAAGCATAAGGCTTCCATTTAAAATTTAATTAATTTAAATAGTTAATGAATTTTCAATTCATACTTATGAATTAGAAAATTAATTAAAAGAATTATATCTTCTTGGAGTGATTTCAAATATTCTGTAATGAAAGATCATTACTAATTTAGAAGGCTAAATTATGGTCTCTTGTATGCTAATGGAAATGTATGTATGTGTGTACAACTATTATTTTTAAAACTTGCTCGTTAGACTTTTTAAATATAAAGTTTATTTTGTATAAATTCTATCTATGCACACACACAAAACATATATGTACACACAAAGTTGACAATGTCCCAATTATAAGGCATGTGTGTACATCTCTATCTATCTATGTAAATCTACATTTATACGTACTACCCTCTATGCCCCCTTCCTCAGTCCATAACCCACTCTCTTCTAAGGACAACAGCTTTCAAATCTTAGGACCATTTCTTCAGGCATTTACCTCCTATGATTAACAACATACATATAATTAGCCTCTGGAGTCATCACCTGAGACGTTACTCTCATCTTTCCATTATGAGAATTTTAATTCTCCTACTCCTCCCTTCCCGTAGCTCTTTCTTGTTAAACTTTAACCTGAGGGTTGTAGTTACTGACTTAATAAATGAGTGCCTTCATTCTCAGACTCTCTGTGAATCCTTACAGGGATTACATTTAGATGATCTTGCTGTGATAATTAACTGTTACTTTGAATGGCTTTGATTTCATGTTGTTCCTAGTTATAGAAGGTCTAAATGACACTGCAATTTGTGCAAATAAATAAAACAGACAAAAGCATCATGAATGTATTTATTAATGAATATATACTGAGCTGTAATTTTCAAAAAATGTTCAGTGCTGTATTCCAGATGGATAATTAAAGCCATTTTTGATCCAATGATTTTGTAAATGCATAAAGTAACAACTTTCCCTACCACAGCCTATAACAGAATGATGTCTTATCTCTTCTTATACTGACTGCCTGGGAAACAACTTCTCCAAGGCATCCACACATATTCGGGCACATATTATTGGACAGATAATTTCACACATGTTTTTCATTTAATTCTTAAATAGCCCTTTAGGTTGGTATTACCTACATTTTATGGAAGAACTGAAGCAAACAGATGGCAATACATTTCCTAAGTCCTAGGATGTGAATAGACTTCTGTGTTTTGGACCAGTGCTTTATCTACTCCATCACAGTTGACTGCTGTGGGTTCTGCTTAAATCCCTAGGTCATCATGGCAATGTGACTTCCGTGTGAGACAGTCCGGCTTACTCCACAGAGGGGCAATGCCACAAGAAATCTGAACCAAAAGTATCCTATTTTAGGGACCAGGACAAGACAATTTACCATATCTTTCCCTGGTCACTGTTTTTACTCTCATAGATGCGCACGGCTCTATTTTCAAAAGTGCTCTCTTGAGGTCAAGCCACTACCCACCCAACCTCACCATAAGGAAAGCCCTTCCATTTGGTTAAAGTAAGTTTGCTTCCCTTTGTCATATTCTTAGGGACAAAGAAAAGGACAGTTCGTGGTACTGGTCTTAGAACAATCTAGAAGCTGTACATTTACTATCTTGTAACACTTCTAACACTGCCAGAATAGAAATTCATCCTCATTTATGCCACCTGGGAATTACTTTGTTCACAAATGCTGCTTCTTCACATTCTCTGATGGCCGGGCTTCCATCATTTTGTCCACCTTGACATTTTAATCATAGTTCCAAGCTTCCTGTCAAATCCTGAGAGGTAAATATGATAGGAAAGACATGGATTTTGCCCTCAGGAAGCTCACAGTCAGGTGAAAGAGGAAACTATACAAACAGGCAACTTTTATGCAAAATGCTCACTGCATTGACATGGGAATAGGATAACTGTAGAGGCGCTTGGGTCAGCCCCAGGCCATCAAGTCTTACAGAACAGGTCAACATGAGCCACATGAAGAAGCAAGAGACAGTGGTCACCAGGAACTGAACATGACTGCACTGTTACAGCCTGAAATGGGAAGTGAGGGCTTGGAGACAGGACAGAGACAGGAGAGGACTTAGCCTGCCAGTTGTGGGAAACTCTGAAACACTTCCTTAGAGAAGGGGCAAGTCAGGTTTGCATCATAGAGTGGTGGCGATGCAGGCAGATGTGAACTGACTGGGTGAAAAGATGAGAATGAGGTGGGAAGACTAGTCAAGAGACTGTTGTAGGCATCTGGAGTGATGGCCTGGACTCGTGCAACGACAGTGCGGAGTAAGAGAAATGCTTGCATTTGGGAGATACCTAGGATGAGCCAAATGTCGCTCAATTCTTACTTGTGCTTCCAAGCGTCATTCATAGTCCCAGACCTCTGTCCCTCCCTGGGACTTGGCTGACTTTGCCTGGTTTGGACTTTGTGTGAATGTTCGACACATTCCTTCCAGGCTTCTCTCGGCCCCCAACCTTGCTACAGCTTGGACCATCTGGGGTCTACGTTGATCCTGAAATTATCCTGAATCACCCTGGAGTTCCTCTCAGGTTTAATGGCCCACAATCACTCATTTGTAATAATACAAAAAAAATTGAAACTGTTCTTCAAGCCCAAGTGTTTTCATAAGTTTGGGCAAACTCACTTGACCACAGAGTTGGATGTGAGAACTTAGTGTAAATACTAAAATGTTTAGTCACACAGGTATTAATGATTTCGTTTATGAGGTGCTGGCCTGGATCCTTCGGGGGACATGTGCTCTGAATTACCATCTTGAAACCCAGAAAATTCTGAATCTGGCTAACGGGGCTGCCCATCGGGATCGTGGACGCGTGTCCGCTTCCCCTCTGGCCCGCGGCGCAGAATTGGTGACTTGTGACCGCGTGTTCGGCACGCACAGGTCTGACTGAGTCTCTCTCTGTGATTTCCTCACTCCGGTTGTGCCGTGAGTGCTCCATTCCGTGTGACTTTTCAAACCCTATCAAGGAGCTCCCCCGACACAGCAGCAGCTCCATTCAAAATGCTCAGAAACATCTCTGCCAGTTAAAAAGTATATATATGCTTTCAAAGACCTATTTAACCTTTGCACTAAAGTTTCAAAGCAACCGTTTATTTAATTAAAAAGAAACATTTAAAAACAGATAATATTTTTTACAGTATCTTAGCAACAGGTGATTGAACCCATGCCTAGGACTAGGAGTTGAGTTGTTTGCCAAAAGGGCCACATACTAGTGATAGCTCCCTTTTAACAAATGGAATAAATCTAATATTGTTTTGGACAAGTTGTGCTGGATTACATCATGACATGAAATCCTGACAACAGAACCACAGTGAAGGGAGGAAAAGCCCGGAGTCTAGGTTAAGTCCTGCAGACACTTAGAGGTTTTGGGAGAGGAAAGCAAGTACTGTGAGTTCCTTCTAGCTTCAAGCCAGGTGCCTAAAGTGACAGTGGTCGGGAGAGTTTGTGCCTGTGATTCCCTGGTCATTCAGAACTCAATGGACCAGCCGGGCCATCGGAGGCGTAGAGATCTGCCCCAGTGCTCACAGCTCACCCCGCGATGATGGCTCACATGCAATCAGAATCAGTGATTCTTAACCCATGTGAGGAGTTGATGTAAAAGTTATCCCAGAACATCGCACCTCTGAAAGGCACCTTCTATATTTCTATGACTTCAGAGGGTTTATAGAACAGAGTAAACCCAACTTGAATCCCATAACTGTCCATTGTGCCCCGGCCGTAAATCCCTCTGCTACATCCTGCTGACTTCCATGACCTCAGTGGGATCTGGAGAAGCAGGATGACAGAGGGGACCAGGTCGGTGTTCAGAGTCCACGTCACAGTATAATCTGACCATGCATATGGGTAAAAGTGGAGGGACAATGTGGGATATAAAGTCACATTTATGTTCATTAAGGATTAAGTGAGTTTTGTTTTGTTTTGTTTTGTTTTGTTTAGTTTTGAAGCAGTTCTGCCATTGGGCATTTACGTGCCAATTGGTAGATGCTGATAGATAAGAGTGTTAACCGCTCACGAAAACCCCATCTTAAAAACTACAGTGAAAACAAGCTTTAATATACTCTCACGAATGCCTTCAGTCAAGACCAGTTGTCCAGCCACATTTTCTAAAAGTCCCCAGTGTATAACAAGCACCTAATAAGTTTGCTGTGATAATGAGATTTGTGTATGTGAAATGTCTAATAACATGGCAACATATAGGTGCCAAGTACCTTGTAGTCATTTTTATAACAAAGACTGCATATAATTATAGTCTTGTCATGTAATGCAACTGTTAACATCATGCCTGCATCAATTTAGGTGAAGCCAAAAGAGATCACACATCGAAATGGCAGACCATTTAAAATATCTCTTAGGTCTGTTGGAATCGCTTCCCGATCAGAGGAAATCTAGCTCTCTTTTATGGTCAGTCATCTGGCAAATATTTACTAGTTTCAGACTTCTAATTTATGGCAGGCATTCCTCTAGGTGCCAGAGATTCAGAAATACACAGTGTGGTCTCTGCCTTCAAGAGATACGTAATCCAGAAGAAGAAAGAAGCCCATAAACAGGCAATGGTGATATTGAGTGGGAGGTGACAGGGATGTGCACGCAGTCTCATGGAGCACAAGGGAGGTCACTCTGATCTGAGTTGGTCAAGGGTGTGTCTTAGCCCAGGTTCCGTCAAACACGAGACTGAGGAAGAGCTTACTTGCTAACAGTTGGAGTGTGACCCAGAGAACCAGGAGTGTGAGGGGAAGTAGGGGGGGACAGGGGCAACAAATGCAAAGATGATGGGGTGCTGTGCCCATGTGGTACAGCTTCATGACAAACATCCTGTTAGAGAGAGACCCAGTATGAACACTGTCCTTAAAAATAATACATGGGGTTGGAAAAGGAAGAATACTTTTCCACTGGCGTTCTCCTGTCCTCTGTCTCCCAGTGTAAACATCTGCTAACTTCTGGATTGTGTCATCTGGCTTCCCTGGGCCGGAGCCCCCGGGGTCGAGTCAGCCTTCCTTCTCCAGGGGCATGGCGCACGAGGCTCTGTACCCTACATCGGAGACCAGCCGCTGCAGCAACGTGGCGCCACACCGACGGGGCTAGCGCAAGCTCTCGCGCAGGCCTTTTAATCTAGAAAAGTACAAATGGCTCCAACCCAGAGGGAGGGCTGGCGTGGCTGCATAAATCTGGGGTGAGAGCTGCATCTTGTACAGAGAGGAAAGAAATGGCCTGTTAGAGATTGTCAGAAGATGCTACGCATTCTGGCCTGGGAGGGAACAAAGAATTTTCTAGAAAGAAATTCATTGCTTTAACAAAGGTTGAGGCGAACAAGGCTTGAACCACAAGCACTGAACAGAGAGCTCATAACTGGAGAGAGAAGATTCCCCCTCTCACCACTGTAGACGTGACGGAAGAACAGGAGCAGCGAAAAGACCAGAAGGTATTAGCTCCTGCAGAAACATGCTTGCACCCAAAGGACATGCTCCTCTTCCCAGGACGCAGAGGCCCCGTCACCCCTTTCCCCTACCCATTCGCGTGTGCGTGCGCTCACGTACCTGATACACCTGTTTGGCTCAGCCTGCCAGGTGCTGTCACTGGCATCTGGAGAACAGAGTGAATAGGTCACCCTTGAGGTGCTGACATCTAACGGTGCCACACACATGAACAATGGCTGGGGGTGAACACTCCAGTGACATGTTAACGGTGCGAGCCCAGAGGAAGGGACCTTGTACTCTTGTAAGGAAGTGAGAAAAGGCTCAATGCACGAGAAAGGAGGTGCAGGGAAGCTGAGTCATGGGAACACAGGCTCAGCTGCTCGTGCAGGGAAGGTAGGCAAGAATGTCCCCAACAGTGAGGGCATCCGTGTGAAGCAGATTGGGAGGGGCTGTGACCTGTGTCAGAGCTCACTGAGGGGCCGGTGTGACTGCAGCTCAGCTCTCACCCCCAGTTCAGAAAGCAGAACAGTGGCAGACCCAGGATGACAACACAGGGCCCCTCACGTCCGCCAGGCTAGCCTTTCCGCCAGCTGACACAGTCCCCTCCCCGTTCATCAGACACCAGCTCCACATGTTTGCAGGGCGGGGCCTCGCGAGGCTGCCCCGAAGGAAGAGGCGACAGCGCCACCCCGGACAAGCCCACGCCTGGACAGTCGGCGTCGGAGCGCGCGTCCCCACCCCAGCTCACCCGGGGGTCAGCCCACCAGGAGTGGGCTCTGCGTCACGGAACAGCCGGCAGCGATCGCCCCTCCCCCGCCTCGGATCTGCAGGGAGAGGGGCTTGTCAGACTGTGTATTTCCGCTGGTGATGAAAACGCTGGAAGTACCCTGACCCCAACCCTTAACCCTGAACCCTGAGGTTGATAACGTTCTCCAGGGTGAGCAAGGGTCTGGTCTAGAGCCTGAGCCCCGGGGTTTGAAGAAAACTCTGGATGGAACCTCTCGGGGTTTTGGCACAAGACGTACTGGGGGTCCAATCCATTGCAGGCAGAAGACCTGAAAAAACCTGAGAAGGTTTGCTGTTAAACTCAGGCTGGCTGGCCCACCCCAGACACGCACACAATCCGGGCAGGAAACTTGGAGGGATGTCTCTAGGCCTTGGCACAGCATGGGCTTTCTGGGCCTCGGTGACACGGAGGTGCTTTGTAATGGAGCCCATTTGCTATGCTATTTAAATATGTACACGCTGGGCATGGAAAGCTAATATCTGGAACAATAAGGTAATCCTATATGCTTTTCAATGAAAAACACGAGCAGAGGGCTACTCGCTGCCAGAGCGCTGCCATCCTAGACCAAGTCTGTCTCCCAGACAGCTCGGAAGGCACACTTTGCAAAAACCGCCTGGAGAAAATGAGCCACAAGCAACACGCGCTCCGCCTTGAGAACCAGGACGCCGCGTACATAGTTTCTTCTGCAACAGAAAGAAATGCCCAAGCACTCTCAGGGCAGCAGACTTCTGGCTGCCTGGTCCCCAGGCCCCCTGGCCTGCTACACTGTCTCTACAACAGGGGTGTCCAGCCTTGTGGCTTCCCTGGGCCACACTGGGAGAAGAACTGTCTTGGGCCACACAGAAGATACCCTCACACTAACGATAGCTGATGAGCTAAAACACAGGCCCGTGCATAATTTTCGCAATGTTTTAAGAAAGTTGACGAATTTGTGTTGGGCCGCACGCATTCAAGGCCGTCCTGGGCTGCACGTGGCCCGCGGGTACGGATTGGGCAAGCTTGCTCTAAAAGATGGGAAGTGTTAGGGGGTGGGTGAGGAAAGACGTGAGAGAGAAGAGGGGAGCAAATGTGTTCCCGGATGTTTAGAAAAGTACTTCGTAGGAGGGAGCGGTCTGAGGCAGAAAAAACAGCTCCATCAAAAATGACAGCGGTGAGGGTGAGGCTGCAGGGAGAGGGGCTGGTGAGTCTGGAGAGAAGCAGGGGCCCGGTGGAGTTGGGGAGATGAGGGGCTGGCTCACCATCCAGGGCTGCCCGCCCGAGTGGGAGGTGGGTCTGCACGGCCCAGCCAGGCTCCGGCTTGCTGGCTGGCCAATTCTCAGTTCCTGCATGTCTTCTGCTCCTGAGAGAGGCAGGTGGGTAACGGAAAGAGCCCAGAGATTATACACAGTTGGGAAGGCCTGGTTGGATATCCTGGCTCGGTGGGCACACTGGGTAAAATATTTATCCAGGCTAACCCTCAGTTCCTTTATGATCATTTGAATTATCACCTTGAGTTTACAAGGTTGCTGTAAGACATCAGAATAACTTACACGAGAGGGGGACTCCCAAAAAACCACAATGATCTTTCTGGAGGGTGAGTCCCTTGTCATACAGGCTTCCCCCAGCTAGGTGAGGGTTCTAGGAACCCACCTGCATCAGTGCACCAGCTGACATCATCGTAGGAAACTGTGTTCAGCTTCCGTGAGGTTTTATTTGAGATTCTTTCAATGTGTTTGCCCGGTTCGTGATGGATGATTTATACCAGGCATGTCCAGCCTGTGGCCCAGGACAGCTTTGAAAGTGGCCCAACACAAATGCTTAAAACATGCTGAGATTTGTGTGGGGGGGACTTTTTTTTTTTTAAGCTTATCAGCTATCGTTAGTGCGAGTGTATTTTAGGTGTGGCCCGAGACAATTCTTCTTCCAGTGTGGCCCAGGGAAGCCAAAAGTTTGGACACCCCTGATTTACACAAACATCGTGCAGCATGACAACAGCCCACCTGTCCCCACTGCACTGGGTGTTCGGCAGTCTTTTACTAAACATGGTATGACCCCCACGTCCCACCCTCCATAGTCACCCGATCTTGTCTTGAGTGACTTTCCTTCTGGTTTCCTCGGATGAAAAATGTCCTCTGAGGGAAATGTTTTGCTGACGTGGAAGAGGTGAAACAAAAATGGCAGAAGTCCTAAAAGGCATCAGATTTGACGAGTTCAAAAATGCATTTCAGCAGCGAAGAAAGCATGTCATTAGATGTATTGTGTCAAACAGAGAGGACTTTGAAGGTGACTGAATGGAACATTTTTTGTCTTTTTGCCCCCCCCCCCCCATATACAATTTGAAGCATGGTGTCTACTTTAAACTGGATGTCCACAAATAGGCAGCTGTGTCCAGACACATAAGGGCCCTGAAGAAACAATTCTCTACAAAGCATGCATGGGTAAGCCCCCACTGGATCCCTGACAAACAGGGTGCCACTGACCTTTTCTCTCACCCTCAATGTCCCCAGTGGCTGCAGAAGAACCTGGTTAGCTCAGTTTAGTTCTTGAGCTCCCAGCTTCTACACCAATTCCTCTGAGGCACCTTCACGGGTGCTCCGGGACCGAGAGCTCGGGGAGCACCTTCCCTGCCCCTAAAATCACATAACGCGCTGCCCTCCATTATGACCTCCGTCTCTTTGCCTGTTGGCTCCGCCAGCCCGCGAGCTCGCCGGGACTGACACCCCCCGCACCTCTGTACCCACCCTCAGCCCGTGGCTAATAAACAGGGATACGGAATAGACATTTCAAATACATCTGATGAATGCGGGGGTGACTGTGGGATGGGAGGCACAGGATTAACAAAATAACCATTTCCTCTGTCTCCCAGCTAGAAGTTCAAACACCTTCCTCAGCCGTGTCCCTAACCCTGAAAGAGCAGGCAGGGAAGCCCTTAGCAAACCACATCCCAAAGAAAGGACGGCTCCTGAGCGCCATCGGTCTGGGTGGGCTTCTCCCTGCGGAATCACGCAGCCCTGGGACTGTCAAACTCAGACAGTGGGTCATTGGAACTGTTCAGCGGCCTGAGCTTACTCACTGGAGCAGGTGTCTTCCCTTCTCTCAGTGTATACTATACAGCATCCCTAGTGGGGACTGTCATGGGCCACCTCTACCTCGGAGCAAAGCAGGAGACAGGAGTAGCTCGTGAAAGTCCCTGTCGAGTGATGCACATGGTGTCTCAGCCACATTCCCAAGAAGAGAATTTCTCAGAAGAAACATCTATGTTCGGAGGCAGCAAAAGGCACACACCCAAATGACAGTGGTGACTGGCGTCTCCCCGGGAGCCTCCATATCACCTTTCTGGTCTTCTGAAAGCTCAGTAACAGACTAGGATGTCTTGATCTCTCGTTCACACTATGACAAGCCCTCACCCCATCTCTGTGGGCGGCCCTGATCTAAAGGGAGTGGAAGGCTGGGAAGACACACACCTTCACTGGAGGTGTAGGTGGGGGTTGGGGGTGGGGAAGAACAGAGAACGTGACATCCCAGAGACCTTGCAATCACACAGCCCAGTTTTACCTCGTTGGACACATAAAGATTGGAAAATGAAAGATCACAGGAAGTCTTCAGACCTCTGCTCAGTCCTTCATCTGTCACGTTATTACCGAGGCCCGGCTGGCTCACGTGTCCACACGTGGGTCTGGAGCTGCTACATCAGGCCCTTGAGAATCTGGCGTCCCCCTCGATAAGTAACTAAATGGCCCCTCTATCCCGAATTAATTCACAAGGTACTTAGAAAGCATAGCCTCAGATTTGCAACTAAGTGGGTGTGTAAATATTTTACTCCGTGTTTCGACACATTGACCGTCCAGTAACTGGCAGTGTTTAACAATTCTTCAAGGCCTTGTGGGGACTGGACCTTCGGATTCCAGATTGCATTCCAAATCATTGAGAGCGAACCAGATGGCCCTCGCTCTGCGGGCAGGCTGGCTTCTAAAGACACAGTTGCTGCTGAGTTTAATTTCTTTCCCCGACTTTGAACTGGGTACCTCCCTCCTCTTCCAAAGGAATGAAAAGTAGAGAGAGCTAGAATGTCACATTCGCCGGAAGTCCCTCCACGTGGACACAGATGGACACCCTGGGATGATGTCATTGGTGGGTCACACAGCACCTCGTGCTGACAATGGCCCGCTGCTCCCCGAGCTGGAGAGCAGCTCGCCCTGTTAGCTAGACCTTAGCACGATGACGACGAAGTAGCCGTCAGTGGACTTGCTGTTGGCGTGTACCCATAACAACCAAACTAACCAGAATTGAGCCGAGCGTTCTCTTTCAATGGAATCTTGTTCCAATCATTCCACCACAGGAGAAAAAAGGAATCACAACAAGTGGAGTAATATCTGAAATTTATTCAGAATCTAAACAGCTACTTCTGGCCTAGGTCAACAAACATTTGCCCAGATTTTCAGAACTCCTGCAGCTGAAATTAGATGCCCTGAGATTTGATTGTCAGAATAACTGTACTCGAATAATAAGCCTAACACAATTTTAAGAATGTTTCTTAGAGAGCACTTACTAAGACTGGTTAATTAACAAACATTTCAGATATACTTGTATGTTCAATGCTTAAAATGGAATTGATGGAATTCATTATTTCTCACAGAGTTTAATTTAAAAAAAAATAATTACTCCAAGTTTTCCATTTTCCAAGCATTATAGTCTGGCTTTTACTGCATTGTCCTTTAAAACAAATAAAATTGAGTCATGATTTCTGTCACTTAAATAAATATATTCTGCCGAAGCTTAAATCATCATCCATCTTAGCCAAAGGGTTATATATTATATTAGCAGTCAGTGACTGATTAGTTATTTATTCTCTTAAAGAGCAACTGAAAGAGATTAATATTCTGATAAGCTTGTCACTGATTTCTGGGGAGTACTTGGCTTTCTTTCATCACATTAACCATAATGTGTCAGACTTAAATTCCATTATAATTACAATTAGTACTAATGCCTCCCAAATTATGTTTAATGGAAAGGTAATTATTTTAACTACAAAAATTTCTTTCTTAAAAGTTTTCTTAAATAGCTTTCCATGAAAAATCATACAGAGTTAAATCAGTGTTGAGGAAATAACAGGACGTAAATCAGTAGGACGCATGTTTTGTTTTGTCCTTCTAAAAGACAGTGGCTCTTGCTTATTTTTCCAGCTGGCCTACATTTTTCCCTCATGCTACACCCATGTTGGTTTGCAGATGACCGTGGGAGAGGGGTAGGGAGGGGGTGAGGAGAGGAAGAGAGAGAACATGGCAGCTCACATTGCCCAAGCTCTTGGTGTGTCCCAGACACACTGCGAGACGCTTAAAAATGATTTTTTTTTAAATTTCTGCGAGGACCCTAGGAAGTAGATAGGTTTCCTGCTTTACGGAGTAGCGAGATGAGTCTCCTTAGGTTACATCCCCTGAGCAATTTTACTTCTCCTCCAGGGAGATGAGGAAGTGAATGTTAAACCTAGGCCTACCCAGCTCCAAACTTCACCCCCCACAGGCACCAGTTGTGGCTTCTCATTCTTCTGGGTCATGACAGCTCCTAGCAAGAGCTCCACTTTCCCACCCGCATGGACGGGTGAGGGCCGGGGCTGCATCACGCTGGGGGATGTGATGGGCACACGCTGCCGTCCGCGGCGCCTCCTACTCTTCTGTGAGCCGGGTTTCCCTATGCCTTCCTGCTCAGCTATGGCTTACGGCATCAACAACTATCAGGAATATAAGAGACAAATAAAGATAATAACTGAGCCAGCAGCTTGGCAGCAGGACTCGAGAGCTTCTTAACATGAAAGCAGCCTGTTGTGAAATGACCTTGTTGTGAAATGATCATGAGATTTTGAATTAAAAGACCTAAGTTTGAAGCCTTAAGAAGCTAGTCCTAGATTAAAAACAAAGAGACTGATCCCCCACTACATTTCAAAACTCACATACATACACAGAAGTCTCCGCAGGGCACAGAGTTTATGTTGATAAACTGTTTGGGAATAAGAACACATTGAGTACCTCTGACCAGTTGTATGACCTTGGACAGGCCATTTCTCCAACCTAAGCCTCAGTTTCCTCATGTATAAATAGGAAAATTGGATAACATCAGTGGTTCTCAAAGTGGGAAACTGTTAGAGATCTAAATGGTTGGACCCCACTCCAGAACCACTATAGTGGGTCATCTACTTGGGTCCCCATGAAGCTCTGTCTAAAGGCTTATGTCTGATAATAAATACCAGCTCTTCCATTGCACTTTGCAAATCATCTTAGCATATAACACTTTATTCACTGTGGACAACAAACACTCATTTAGCACTAACTGCGTGTCAGATGGAGGCATGCTTCGGTGTATGGAGCCTCGGCCCCCTCTGCCTTGAGGAGGAAAAGGCAAGTCAGCAGAAAATCAGGCATGATAAGAGCATCGTTTGTGGAAATCCCCCAGGGTTACGGGAATAGAGCAGCAGGGCTGAGACTCAGAATGGGGGTGCTTTCACTGCGGTCAGAGATGAGGAACGGAGACGAGGGGAGGAGCTCAGGTTATAATAGAAGGCTTCCAGGAGAGGAGAAGTTTGAGATCTGCCCAATAAGTCCAATGAGAAAAGCATTACATTGCATATTTTATGGGGGAAACTGAAGATCACAGCGAAATGCCCAAGCTCGCTCAGCTTCAGAATAAAAGAGAAGAAATTTCAAGGCAGAACTTTGGACTTTGAAGCTCCTATTTTATTTGACTCCATTCTCACAGCAAAGCAAGTGGTAGGCGATAATGGCACGCTCCTGCCCACCGCCCCGCCCCCCAGGACTAAAGTACAACCCCCTAGGTCTGGGGGGAGGGGGCCCTTCAGTAGTCAGTGAGGCAGCAGTGGCAGAGAGCTGGGGCCCAGGCAGTCACCAGCGAGCCTAGTAAATGTATCAGATGTCATCGGTACCTCCTTTATCCCTCTCACTTTGGACCTCACAGGCTGATAAGAAGGAGAAAGCGTTATAACCCAGAAGTAAAACTGTTGCATGATTATAACCCTGACAGCCTCCCTCTAATGAGCTTTCCTGCAGATAGGAAGAGGGGAGAGTGCTTTGATCTCCAGGCGCAGGAGGCTGAAAGGACCACTGTTTGCAGCAAAGCTGTCTGATGGGGTCCAGTCTTCCAGTAATCAAAGTCACAAGCTACCATCCGAGCCATTTGTGAACCACAGATAAGATTAGCTGCTCATTTGATAGATCAACCACCACCATCGATGGAGGCTAATTGTATCTGAAATACGACCGGGAACATGTCAGCTCCTGGAGACAAGCATTTCCTTTATCCTGGGTTTGAAGTCAGGACAACATTCTCGTTGGAAAACTTGAGCAACATGTGGATGTGTGCAGCATTTTTTTCTCCCTTCCCCCCTCAGCCACATGAGAAGTGGGGTTCTTTGAATTAGACATCAATCTGCACTTACGTTTTTGCAAGGACTCTGCCTTTTGGTACCAGAGAATTGGTCCTTTCTGGGTGCAAGGCTGTAGGTCCAGCCATCCCTATACTTGCACCATGAAGCTTTTGCAGTTTCAGAGTCATTCGAAGGCAAGTGCCTGGGCTTTGGAAAATCGTGGCCGGGGAAGATGCGCTTTGAAATTCTAGAGGGTATTGTGCTGTAGGAAAGGAATGGATGACCGGTCATTTGGAATTTGGAGGCATTTATAAGGGTAGCATTTTGCCTCCGAGGCTGAGGAGACAGCTTTCCTTCCTTGGAATTTATTCCCATGTCAGCAGAACCTGGGCTCGGAGGGACCCATCCGTCATCTCGGACAAGCTCTCTCCTTGCCGTGGCTCCACCCCACATCCGCTAACGGCGGCTCGTCGCTACGTAAGAGATCATCTGTGTCCCCTGGGCTGAGCAGATGTATTGTTTCAGATGGGACAGAGAACAACAGCATTGTCCTCTTTCAAACAGTACTGATGGTCAGCCTACTGACACCTTAAATTTAGCCCGATGAGACGAGGCTGGCCAGGCGTGCCATTTGGAACAGGACAGTACCTCTGCCTTCTGTCCCGTTTAAAACAGCACACGTGGTCAGCCTCCAGGCATGGTGTGGTACAAGGACAAGGAAACTGGCTTTCTTGTCCTCCGTGGACATTTCTGCGTGTGACTGTGAGCCGTGCTGGCCTTCCTCTTCTGCGAAGGGAACAACACAAATTCCCCACTCCTACCTCACCCCGTGCCTCTCTATTTCCAGCCTAGTCCACTATAGCTCTCAAATTGCTAGGTTGTCCCCGTGTCCAGGCGGCTAGTAAAAGCTGCCTGAAAATGGCAAGGTGTGATGAGAAGCACCTCATTATGGCTCCCGAAATACATAGACCCAGAATAGTCCTACACAGGTGGGGTAAGAAAAGTAAAAGGGGACCAAGAACAGAAACATTCCAAGTCTCTCCTCCTCCCTGTCCTGTGTAAGAGCTAGAGGAAAGTTCCATCACCTTTTCACAAACTCTCAAGCTGGATGACCTTGTAGGGACCACGTTCATAGACTTTCTCCTGCTTCCTGGGTCGGGCTGACGTCTTGTCCCACCACAGGCTGACAGCTCAGGTTCAGAAAGTACTTGAACCTTGTAGAAGATGGCGACCATGGTGACAGTTCTCCAGTAATACTTCCAAGTTCAGCTCTCAGAACCACAGAACCTTATAGTGGAAGAGCTTGGGTGATTAATAGCACCCTTAAAATGCACCAGATGCCTGTGCAAAACACTTTTCATTACATAACTCACTTAATCCTCACCAAAAACTTCAGAGGGAGTTGCAGTTATTATGTGTGTTTTAAAGATGAAGAAACGAAGACTTAGCAAGGTTTAATCAACTGTCCAAGGAAGTCAGCTAGTAAGTAGCTGTACTGCTCTATGAAACCAGACTTGCTTGACTGATGGCAGAATCCTCACTTGCTAATACTGGGCAATAACAGATCACTTGAATCATTATACCAACCCTTCTGCTTTTTAACGTTTTGCAGCAAAAGACTTCACTGACCCTCTTCAATAACCCTATCCCCTCCAGGGCAACCTTGAAAGTTCCTCTTTTCATCCAGTTTAAAAACCACCAATCACATTGAACTCTCTAAGAGCACAGCTGGAAGAAACCTGAAGCACTGATGTGCAGCCATTTTTTCCCAAGTCACATGATCACTTGGGAAAAATATTGGGATGGCCAGAACTAGAACCCAGGACTCTCAATGCCCAGGGCATTTCCCTGCTCATTCTATATTTGCTCCAAAGCACAAAGCAAACCCTCTCTGTAGCTAATAGAGGTTAACATAAAGCCAACAGAGGATGGCAGGAGAAAGCCCTTCTATCTCCAAGGGGGCTACTGAAAATGTTGAGAACCAAGTGTAAATTTCTGATGATTAATGATGGACTCTCTTTCTAGAACATTCTATGATTCCAACAACACTCAAGGTAGCTAAGGATTGTACTGTGAGACCCAGTGATTAGCTCCACATATTAAAACTCTAAGGCTTGAGGTCCTGCTTGGCCCTGAGCAAATGGTGTGTAAAACTGGGGAGACAGAACGGAGACACAGAGAGAACTAGTGACTTCCACATTTTGTGCCCTTAGGTCTCATAAATCGAGCTGGGATAGACAGGTTCTCCCTGCATGATTGTAAGTAAGTGAAAGCGTGTGCCACAGGATGGGAAACATTACCCACTTCCCAAGGAGCTCCGCTGGGCGCATTGCCCTGATGGCTCTGGTTGTGCTGTAAGCACGTTGGGTCACTACTTTCTTTATTTTCATGACCTCACTCACACTTTGTCAGTTCTTATGCCTTTGTGCAGTTTTAGCTCTTATCTTGGAGATGCATCTTTATCCATTCCCAGCATTTTGATTCTCTGGAGGGTAACTTCATTCAATTCAACATGCTCACTGAGCAGGCTCTGTGCTGGGGGCCCAGGGAAGCACGCGGAGCCCAGTCTCAGGGCATCAAAGGAGCACACTGGAAGTCACACTTCCCCAGGAATTAAGTTCCCCCAGGTTTCCAAGTAGGAAAGGAAGATAATTCTAATAACACTTAGAAGTCAGGAGGTCTGGGTTGGTTCCAATCCTACCTCAGCCAACTGTCTCACTTAGGGTGAGTCTTTTCTTTTCTTCTCTAGACCTTATCTTCATTTTAAGAATGAGGGCTCTTACCTACACTTTGGCTGTCACTCTGAGTCCACTGATTCTAAATCTTTGCACATTACCTCCAGAGAGCACTCTGAAAGAAGCTGACTCTACAGACACTAAAATCATGAGTACGGAGGGACATTAAACAAAACATCCAACCATGACTCTTCAAATGCGTCAAGGTCATGGGAGACAAGAAAGTACCAAAACACTGTCACAGATTGGAGGAGGCCAAGGAGACATGACATCTAAATGCAACGTGTGGGATCCTGATTGGATCATGGAAACAGAAAGGAGGCATTGGTGGAAAAACTGGGTCTGTAAGTCTGTAGTTTAGTTAATCATATTGTGTCAGCATCAATTTATTTGTTTTGCTCTCATGGTTCTATAAGATCAGAATTAGAAGAAGTTGGGTGAAGGGTATATGGAAACAGTCTGTAGTTTCTTTTCTAATCTTACTGAAATAAAAAGTTAGTCCCAAGTAAAAAATTTAAGAATAACACAAGGTAAATATATATTTTTCCAGAAAATGGACTGTAAATTTCTCAAGACCATGGGTCTCCTATTTTCCTTCTCTATGTTCTGTAGGGCCTAGCACAGAGGTGTCTTAGAATCAGTTCTCAAATCCTTGTTAGAATTAAGTTGGCCAGAAAGTATTCACAAGCGAATTTTAACCTGGGCTAGAGCAACATGTAACCTTGTTACTGTTAATAAAAAGTTAATATTGCCACTGTAGTATTTCTAAAACACACACATACAACGCACATGTGCGCGTGTGTCCAGAAAAATGCCAGTTTCCTGGCACCAAGGGAAAAAAATCTCCCCACATTCAAGTCAGATAGCCAGACTGGTTTAAGAAAATACAAAGGAAAGAAAGAAAAAGTGATGACACAAAAGATCAAGTGGCTCCTATAAAGAAAAACAAAACATCATCGTTGCTATTTGGACTGAGCCAGAAGCTCCTGTTAGGAGTAACCACTAAAAAAGAAAAAAAAAAAATAACAAAAGCCTTGGAACTTTCGATTTGTTTCTCATAATAAATGAATTGCCCCACCAAAACGGAGCCTTGAGGAGTTAATTAAACAGCTGCCCCCATGGCGGATTCTGAGCTGTTAGGAGGTTCATGACAGGCTGCTAAACAAATGGAGCAATAAAGGTGTGGGCTGTTTGGCTTGATGGAAGAGCTTGAGTTTTTCACCCCTTAAGTCTCTCAGCCATCTGGAAGCGAGTTTGTGGAATGTGGGATGGCAGCCTCTCTGCCCTTATCTACTGATAAGATTCTCGGCTCAAACACGTGTACTCGAAAAGCAGGGAGCAAATATTTTAGACCTTAAACAACTTGCAAATCCTCCCTCTAAAATTCATGCTGTGCTATAGCACAGGAGAAAGCACACTCATCTCATTTCTTTTTCCCCTCTGAACCTGGGGCTTTTGACATCAACTGAAAAGTTGATCTAAAGGAAAACTGTTTTGGTTTTAATTCATGACTTTCTGAGTTTCCACAAACGTTAGGCTATAAATAAAGGTCAGGATTCTGAGAGTTGCCCGAGGATGAGACTGCCCTGCATAGGAGGTTTAATTGAGCAAAGAATTTGAGGATAAGGGCCAACATCTTTCTGTGTTTCCACTGCCGGTCAAGGCGAGTCCTGAAAAACAAAGTATCTGAGGGTGGCCCGCAGGCTAGGACTTCACTCAGAGGGTTCAGGAATCTGACATCAGAAAGGTTTGGCTATTGGGAATGAAACAAATCTGGACATTGTTCTTTTGCTTTTAAAGTCTAAAATCTAGAGAGTATGTGTGTGTTGGGGGGTGTTGGGCAGGTATGCAGTGTGAGGCTGTGTGTGGGTGTGAATGTAAAATTAAATGTAGACTAAACATAGTAAGGAAAAATGTGATTAGATGAGCGTGGTAACACCTTGGGTCTCTCTCTCTCTCTCTCTCTCACACACACACACACACACACACACACAGAGGAACTTAAGGTCTGCAGTAGTTTCAGAAAAGCTTTTACAACTCTGCCATTTAAGGGGCTTCAGCACTCTCAACGCTGTGGCCTGGGTTCGATTCCCAGGCAGGGAACTCCCCCCCAGAAAAGCATGATTAGAATTCTGCCATTTAATCATTCATTCAGTCCCCTGGTTTTGAGCTCCTAGATATTATAGGCACCAGTGGACCCTAGTAATATCAAGTCAGGTGATACATCTAAACCTTGCTCTCAAAGACTGTGCAGTCTATGGGGATAGATAGAGCAATCCGACAATGACAGGACCAAGTGTGATAAGGGACACGATAAGAGCAAGTTCAGATTGCCCCATGAGGCCACATGCAGGGTGGCAGTGAACAGGGGAATTATCTAACGTGTCATTTGTTTTTCAAAACAGAAGATGTTTCTTCCATTCTTGCACCACCCCACCTCAGATTAGTCTTTAAACTCCAAGAAATAGTAAGGCTCTAATATTTGTGTGTATCAAGTTGGAAAAGCACAATGGCAAAGTTGCTCAAAATGTTTTGTTGCTCTAGACTGAAAAATCTCAAGGTTAATAACTAACACAATGATTTTTTAAACAACAGAAAGCACTGTTTAGTATTATTTACTTATTCAAATGTTTTTTAAAGTACCTAGTTTATGCCAGAGAGCATGGTTCCTTTGTCTTAACTCTTTCAAAGCGGGGGTGGGGGTGGAGCACCCTGGTCTTAACTTCTTACAAGACTACATTGGTCTCACAGTAGCAAAGTGGTCCTACTTCCCTTCCTTGACAAAAACCAGAGTGATCGGTTTATCAACACAATCTCACTAGGGCTGTAGGGTTGTCTAAAGGCATTGTAACTCACTGCAGAGGAACACGAAGATAATGATAGTCTATTGGGCAAAATCATCTTAAATATCTTAGCTGTGGTCACACCAAACCAATGGAATTCCTTTATGCATAGCTGTGATATTAACACAGGGCTCGTGTGAGACCAACATGAGGCAACTAAACACGCAAACATGGCAGACACGAAAGATCAACTGTGACGAACTTGGATTGAAATCAGTGGTTCCCTGGACCATACCATATAGCTCTTTAAGGACCCCAGGTCTGGACTGACACACAAAACCCAACTCACCTTGTCATGTGAGTTTATAACTTTTTATATTATATCTTTAAAATACCCACAAACACCCGAAGTAGATATCCGAAGCTCCCTCTACAGCTCTTCAAATAAGAACTCTGTGGATTTCGCCAATTGTGCTCCTGGGTTTGGTTTCTCTGGCTGAGAGAGGAAAAGGCTTCTCCTTCCAGAGGTCAAGCATTATCTTGATTTAGCAGGTTGGGCCCCTGAATCACTGCTATGCTCAGTAGCAAAGAATGCAGGCTGGGAAGGATTAATTACCAAAGCCAGTAATCCTGACTCCAGCCTCCGAAAAATATGGGGAAGTCCAAAAAAAATCTTGAAAGTGATTTGCAACATTCTGTTGGAATCAGTCTCATGAGTAATGTCACTTTGACACCTCTTACCCATGTAAACATAATTATCACAGACACATCAGCTATTCCTTCTGAACCTTCTCCTTTTCACCCTAAGGCTCAATTTTCCCTCCTCTGAAAAGAAGATCAACATAGTTTTACTAATAGCTTCTTCCTAAGTCTTTTTAGTGAAACAAATATCCTCAAACCATAAGAAGGCCAGTAGCCTGCTTAATGACAAGTCACCATGTACTCCCCCAGGCCTGGGCAAAAATTAATTTTTCCCTTTGGTCTCAACCCAGGGGCTGTAGATTCTCTTGGCAAAATCTGGCAGATCGGACCAAACCTTACCATTCCTGTCATTTCATGTCAGCAAATTCTCAGTTTATTAGGCAGTGACTTGAGATGAAACTCCCAGTTGGCCATTAAAATTCCTAAACAGACCCCACTTTCTTGCATTTTCTTTGATCTGGGCTCAGTCAGTGCAAATTATGCCACAAGATGACATGTCCATGGTATCACTGGAGTAATTCTACCAGTAAAAATATTTACAGCTGATGTCACTTATCCATTGAACTTAAACAAACGGCATCACTGATTTATATGTGCATGTATGTATGTGTGTGTGTGTGTGTGTGTGTGTGTGTGTATGCACACACACACACAAATACACACATGAGGGCTGCTTGGAAAGTATCCAGCCATGTAATATGACCATAAATATCTCTATTTTTCATATTACATAAACATATATTTAATATTCATATATGTGTGTGTGTGTGTATATCTCACACATCTTACAATAAATACACATACAAAGCCAGGCTACCTGCTAGAGTGTGATAATTGCCTAAGGAAGGGTCTTGGGCCTTTAGCACTCTAAAATGCTAAAAGTATCTCAACATATCTCATACATCAATAAAAGTTCAATAAAATTATCAGAGAAATTAATAAAAAATGAAAAACAGCATCTCACAATAAATGACACAAAACGAATCATTTAATATTTGGAACCTGTTACCATGCTAATGTTTGAGCATGGATACAATTAAAATCCAAATAACTAAGAAGAAAATGTGTTAAAATAGCTGATATAGCAAGAAATATAATTGTCAAGGGATGCTAAAATCCCCACATTTATTCCACACATGTACCCAATATGTGTCACATAGGGGAATGCTTTTCCTTCACAGCAAACCATTGGGGAACTGAAAAAATAATATCAGACCAAAGTCAGGGCTTAATGAACTGCAGATCTGGAAACTTACATTCACATCCGCTCTGTCTAGGTCAAGGTCTTGGAGGAGGTACATCCTGAGACTTGATGGAAGAGAAGGGAATTCTGATGGCTGCATACTTGCTCTGCCAGTCCCCTAAAGGTACCTGGAAATCAAGATTGAATGATTGTTATTGCAAGTACATGGTTTTTCTCCTTTCGAGTCAGCCTCCTACTTATCTACGATTATATTTTCATCATGATTCCTTTGGAGAAAAAAAGTGAGAAGGCCAATTTGTTCAGTAGCCCGAAGGGGATGAGAGTGGAGGGGTGGTGGGAGGCATGACAGCTAACTCCACTACTGCATGTTGTACTCAAAGCTCGGCGTTCCCAAACATGTGGGAGGGGGCGCAGGCTGTGTCGCAGGGTAGGCTGGACCTGGAACTCTCTTGTGAACTTAAGGTTTTCTAACACTTCGTTGTCTGAGAGAGTTGGTTCCACTCCTCTTAGGATTGTGTTCAAATTCTCAACCAGTCATCCGAGGCCTTTCACTCTAGGTAAGTGCTGCATTCTGCTCCTTCATGACTCACTGGTACGGCCCTCCTGTCTCCGCATTTCCACAAACATGCTTCCATGCATGTGCTTAATAGTCACTGCATGCTTATTACGTGCCAGCAGGCTGTGGGAATACAGACATGAACAGGACAAGTCCTTTCTCTCTGGGAGTTTCTATAGGGGAGGGGGCATGATGAAAGCCAATAGACACATAAACCAATAAGCAAATAAAGAGCATTTGGGTGCCAGTGAGTGTTAGGAAGATAAAGAGGACATTGCCATGAGAAGGCAGAGCATTAGAGAGAGGCTCTCCGAGGAGGTCGGAAAGGCCTCACTGCGGATGAGACTTCTAAGCAAAAGCTTTATCCAAGCAGAAGGAATAGCGAATGCAAAGGCACCACAGTAGGGATAAAGCTAACTTGCTCAGGGCACAGAAAGCAGGCCGAAGTGACTGAAGGAGAGTAATTGGAAAGATGGATGTTTGAAACCTGATGGCAGCCGGCAGAATTCTAAGATGGCCCCCAAGACTTGTCATAGAAGAGGACCCTTTTCACTGTACTCGATTATATCCCCTGCTTCCCTGTGATGTAGGAGCTACAAGAAAGATTTCATGGCATTTTTTCTGCACACCCAACTATCTTCAGTTCCTTTCCAATTATTTCACTTGTTGGTGTTTTTTTTATTTGTCCGTTTAAATGATTTTGTGTTTCCTTTCATTGAGATTTCGTTCTTCCCGCCCTTTCTGTGTTTACTAAGTGGACAATAATTCACAGGCTGAGTCAGAGAATGGGTTAAGCCCTCTGTGGTCTGGGTACAGCTGAGTTTCCGCCCTTGGTGCAAATGCTAAGTGAACCTGCATAACCAGCTTCAGGTGCAGTTTAATCTCCAGGCCACTGTTTATTTGTCAAAGGCCTTGCTGTGCACTCCTGTAGGTCAGAAGGCACAGAAATCAGAGGTGGCGGAGAGGTCAGACCCTGGGGAGTTGTGGAAACAGCCGGCACTCCAGTAGGCTTTACCATTAGCTCCCTGTGTGGCCTGGGTCAGGCCCCTCAGCCCCCAGCTCCAGCTTCTACTTCTGTACACGTGGGCCATGGCCCAGAGAACCCTAACAGGCCTCTACCCCCAAGCCCATATCCTAGCCAGGGGACCGTGAGCTCTGGGGACAGGAGGAGGCCAATCCACCTGGTAGAGACAATTACGCCTGGCTTGATCCCACAGCATAATTTCTGAAGAGCAGTCCCCAATATCTGTGGAATATTTATTGGGCAGGGCTGTTTGTTAACTACCTTAATGCACAATCACATTCAATCTTCACACAATACTGTGGAATATTTATTGTCACTCCAATAAATTTTAGATAATACAATTTAGACTGTGAGAGTTGAAGGAATTTCCTCAAATCACACAATTACAAAGCAGCAATGTTATAACAGATGACCTGAGTCTTCGTACGTCCTGTGTCTTAGTGTTTTAGCTCTGTTCTAGCTGCTATGGGGTAAAATATGAATTAAAAGCAATGTCCACCTACACAAAGATCTTTAAAAAAATTTGACATATATGTAATGCCAACTGTGTACCAAACACTGCACTGGAGGCTTTATATAATTTTCACTGCCAAGAATGTATTTCAATTCCCCATTTTTATTTAAGAAACTAGGAGAGGAATTTGCTGTGAGTTGCACATCTGAGCTGTGATGAGGCACAGCGGATGGCCTGTGACTGCAAAGCTCATTCTCTTTCAAGGTACCTTGTTGCTCCTCTGGGACAGAGATCACTGGGGAATGGGACCATGTGTTACACCGTGAGACAAAGACACATGGTGGACACAGCATGAGGGGCACAGAGCCTGGGGAAGAGCAAAGTGGGGGCTCTTACAAAGAGGAAGCCAACCGGCATGAGAGAAGAATGACCTCCTGCCTAGACTCAGCAGGAGGCAGTGGAAGAGCACGGGTTGAGCAGAGCAGGCTTTCTAGGAGAGAAGAACCAGCATGGGCTGAGGTCAGGCTGTGCCAAGGTCAGGCTCAGAGTGTGACTCTCTCTCTCACTGCTGCACCCAAAGCAGTGGGCTCCAAATCTCTTTCCAGACGTCCAGTGCAATGGACCGGGTTCTGAAAAAGAAAGGTGAGCTGTCCTGCTGCCCCTTCTGAGAACTGATCGCTAATGCACTTGACCCAGCACAATCAGAAATTTATATCCTGCCAGGAAGTCAGAGCTGACCCCACGCGCTCTCTGTCCATTGTAAACTCGGCGACTCCACATTCAAATGTTTTCCGACCCCAGCAGCGTGCTCTGTGACTCTGCTACGTGGCCAGTATGCTGGGAAGAGTTGCCAGAATTCTCTAAGAGGAGCAGTTATTGTCTGACAACTTAGAAGCCACATCTCTCCTGGAGGGCTGGTCAGTAAAGGAAGACAGTTACACTACTAAGGTCAAGGCAGTTCATGTCGATGAGGAGAGAGATGTATTAGCAACGTTTCTGCAGAACTATTCTTATGACCAATGTAAATCAGGAATATATACTTTTATTCTTTGAGTGGGATGCTGGCACAAATTCTGATCAGCCACTGTACTCGGTGAATTTCATTCCTTTAGAAGAAGAATTAAATTACTTTTACCATACAAAAATAGCATCTACTACTGGTTCCCCCATCCTGAACCATTTTACCTAAGCCTAGACTTAGTGCTGGGATTCCTGGGACTTAATTTGAAAGAAAAGCCAGAGTCCGGTGGTTTTGACCGTTAGTGCCCACGTGATCTGCACTCATTCAGGGCGCCTTGTTAAGTACCTGAGGTGGACAGAGACAGTACGCCCACCCCCTTCTCCCACAGGCCCCCGGCCTTCTTCTGTGTTCTCATTCATGACACCCATGACCTGGCATTCGGCACCAGGAAGACCGGGGACACAGACAATGGTTCCTGAAGGGTTGACTGCACCCCCAGGTGTTTGTCTTCCTGTTCCGGGTCCTCAGGGCGGAGAAGGCGGGAAGCAGCTGCCTCCTCTCCCTTTCCTCCGAGGTCCAAGTCACTGCCACCTCGGTTCCCCCCGATCCAGGTGTTCCAGCCCGTCCTGGTTGCCCCACTGCCCCTCACAAGACGGTGGGGAACCGCAACCACGTGTTTGGGTCTTCTGAGAAGCACCTAAGACCACCACTACTTCACCTGCCACCCAGGATGCAAACAAATGCACCTTGTGTGTTTCTTAAATGAAAGGGAATGAGAGACAACACAAGGTATGAACAGGAATCACATTTCCTTATTTTACGATTAGAGTCTTCCAGAGGATTGGCTGTGATGGGGACCATTGATGGTGGGAGTAAAATCAACCACACAGGCAGAAAGTGCTTCAAAAGGGGTAGAGGAACAAAGAAGTAGAAAGAAAAAAGAAAAGAAAGGAAAACGGAAAAGGAGACAGATCACTGAGAACAACTACCAATATAATGGATCAAAATTGTGCTGTATTTTTGCTTTAATTTGAATATTTTTGGTGTAACGGGATAAAGTTGTCACATTTACCATGTAGTATTTGTATTTCTTGTATTGTAAATTGCCTATTTTTACTATATGTACATTTGATTGTAGCGTTCATGTTTTTCTTATGATTTAAAAGTTTCATTCATGAAATTCTAAAAACAATGTGCCATATTTTGTGGTTCTCATACACTCGATTTTTCTTTTAATTTTGTTTACAGTATTTTTTATCTCAATATTTAAATTTTTATATATTTAAATATTTTGATATTTCCTTTATTCTTTTTGCCTCTGCTTTTATCCTTAGAAAGATTTTTATCCTTATAAGAACAGAGAAATATTCCTTTGTATTTTCTTGTACTTCTGTTATGTTTTTATTTTTATGTTTACATATTTAATTATTTTTGTAATTTCAATTTGAAATAGTACCTGGCACCTAAAAATCACAGACTTCTCTCCTAATGCAGTGCAGATCCTCATGAATTAATGCAGATATGACATCATCAACATGGTGAAATAAGCATTTTCTACCTCCTTCTCCCCTATGAACAAGGATTTTTACAATTGCTCACAGATGAAAAGGCCTTTTTGGGAGTCCAGGAGTCCCACAAAAATATTTCAGCAGACTGTTTTGGGGAAAAAATTCAAGATTGGCAGCATTGAAGAGGGTAGGAAGAGGGGAATAATTACACTTTAATCCCATTACTCCTTCCCCAAGTTGACATCACTCAGTGCCAAGAGAGACCTTCTCAGCCTGTGACTCCTCCTATTAAGGAAAGTCGAGTGGGTAAGTAAGCTCTTGGCTTCCCCAACTGTTAATCAAATGTTTCATGTAAGCTCCATCATATCCACAAAATAAAACCTATAATAGATACACAAAAGCAAAACAGAAGAGAATCAAAGCACACCCCTACAGAAAATCTTCACAAGGAAAGGCAACAAGAGAGGAAGAAAGGAACAAAGGAATGGAAAAACAGTCAGAAAATAATAAGACGGCAGTAGTAAGTGCTTACCTATCAATAATTACTTTCAATATAAATAGACTAAATTCTCCCAACAAAAGGCATAAAGTGATTGAATGAAAACAAACAAACAAAACCCAAATATATGCTTTCCTACAAAAGAATCAGTTCAGCTTCGAGGACTACATAGACTAATATGAAGGGATGGGAAAAGATACTCCATGCAATGGAAAACCACAAGAGAGCAAGGGTAGCTGTATTTATATCACACAAAATAGACTTTAAGTCAAAACCTGTAAGAAGAAAGAGAAGAGCATTATAAAAATAATAATGGTCTCCATTCATCAAGAGGGTATAACAACTGTAAATGTAAACTCGCTCAATTCACTTTCAACAATGGGTAGATCATCCAGACAGAAAATCAGTAAGGAAACAATAGACTTGAACCATATTTTAGACCACATTGACCTAACAGACATATATAGAACATTTTATTCAACAGCAACAAAATGCACACATTGTTCTCAAATACAAAATGAACACTTCATAAAAGATCATACATTAAATCACAAAACAAGCTTTAGAAAATTTAAGAAGATTGAAATCGCATCAAGTATTTTTTCTGACACAATGGTATGAAAGTAGAAATCAGAAATAGGAGGAAAACTGAAAAATTCACAAATATGTGGAGATTCAGTGTCATCTCTATCAAAATTCTAATAGCATTTCTTACCGCAATAGAAAAAAACAATCCTAAAATGTATATGAAATTTCAAATAGTCAAAGCAATCCTGAAGAAGAAGAACTAAGCTGGAAATATCAGATTTCTTGATTTCAAATTAGAATACAAAGATATAGTAATCAAAAAGTATGATTCTAGTATGAAGACAGACACATGGACCAAAGACACAGAGCTGAGAGCCCAGAAATAAACTCACACATGTATGGTCAGCTGACATGTAACAAGGGACCAGGAACACTCAAGGGGAAAAGAATAATATTTTCAACAAGAAGTGTTGGAAAAACACATGCAAAAGAATGAAATCAGATCTCTATCTTAATCCACTCACAAAAATTAACTTGAAGTGGATTAAAGACTAAATATATATATAAGATCTGAAACCATAAAAGTCCTAGAAGAAAGCACAGAGGAAAAACTCTTTAACATTAGTCTTGGCAAAAATTTTTCTAATACTACACCAAAAGCCAAGCAAAAAACACAAAAATAAACAAGTGGCACTATATTAAATTAAAAGCTGCACAAAAAAAAGAAACAATCAATAAATGAAAAGGTATCTTATGAATTGACAAAAAGTATTTGCAAACCATATATCTGTTAAGGTGTTGATATTCAAAATATAAATAAGAAACTTACACAGCTCAACAGAAAAGAAATAATCTATTTAAAAAAATGGGCAGAAAATGTGAATAGACACTTTTCCAAAAAAAAAAAAAAAGAAAAAGAATCAATACTGATCCAAGGAGATTTCTGTGAATCCACAAAGGCACCACTGGCCAGAACTACAAAATTTGACAGAAATTTAACTAAACTCAGAATTTTCTTTTTGGTCCCTGTTGTTAGAAGGAGACACATTATTAGGATATATTTTTCATTGGGAAACAGGTTTCATGCAGGTTGATAGCATGAACTTCTGGATTAAAGTTCAGTTAATTGTGAGTTGCAGGATGGTGAACCTCATTGAGTCTGGGTGGCAATAACAATTCATAGCGCTGTCATTAGGGTTAAATGCTATATAAGATACCTAGTACTGTGTACAGCCCACAGTAAGTGTTTAATATGTGATGACTAATGTAATAGTTATAATGATGGCTATAATGAAGACTGACACCAGCCTATGCTCTATAAGTTACGTTATTTTTACATTCAGAACTGTGTGGTATCTGAGCAAACACATCATCTGTAAGTGACCACGTCACCAAAAGAACCATTGTGGGGATCTGGCTTTGTTCAGACGTAAAGGTGAGCCAAAACAGACTTATGGCACTTTCGAACTCGCTCCCCCTCTTAACTTGAAGTATGTTTCCTTCCTGCTCTATCCAAAGCGTAAGGCAGCTCACTTAGGTTCTAACAGTCTGCCTGACGGACCTGCTACTACTATTTGAGATAGATAATGAAAATGCAAATCCTAAATAAGAGTTCTTTTTTAAACTTGATATTTTATTCAAATATTATAACTTTTAAAAATTTGAACTTGGGTCTTTTCAACATGAAGTCTCCACAAATAAATCGGTAGGAGACAACGTGCTGATTTTGCCCCGGGACACCTTGCCTTGGGTGCAAAGTTTTAAATAAGGAACGTGTGAGACCGAGAGCTTTGACACCTGTACCCCACCCAGCACCCGTGTCCTCCGCAGGAACTCCTCTCGATGACCCTAGGAGGAGCTCATTCCTGGTCTGAGCAGGCCGCTGACCACCAAAGGAGCCTGGACTATGAATAGAGTTGAAAAATCAAGGGCAGCACCATAGTGCCAGCTGGCTTAAAACTCCCCGGTGTCGGACTCGGGGGGGACCTTCCCCCGACTTCCTCTCCGCCTCGCCCTTCATTGGTCACTGCCCACACAGGACGCTGCCTGCCACCCGCTCTCCAGCCTCACCCTCAAATGGTACTTTGGTCCCTGAAATGAATGAGTGAAGCTTCTCCTAGCCCTTCCCCAGACCAGGATGAAAGGTAGCGATGACAATATGATACGATATCTTAGAGCTCCGCTTTGAGAAAATAAATCAGGGCATTCCGTTCCCAGAAACCAGGGCATTTCCAGGTGCCCTTCGGAAACTGCAAAGGACAACCATCTTAGAGGATCAAAGGCGAATCTTGACTCCCAAGTCCGGATGCTCACACAGCCCCGCTCAATAGGTGGCTAAAGGCACTTGTGAGGATTCGGAGACCCGAGAGTGTCAGGAAGCTCGGACAGGTCACAGCGATACGTGTGTGGAAAGGGGGAGGTGGGGCTGGCCAAGGGCAAGCACTCATGACATTGATGCCTCTCGACTATGTATTAAAAAGGGGGGGGGGGTCTGAAAATGAAGGGCTCCTTCTATGTGCAACGCTGTCCAAAATTGTGGGTAAGTTGTGGGTGTTTTCCTGAGAAAACAACATGGAAAAACAAGAAAGCCCCCCTCACCACACAGTTAAACACGGCTCACAGAACCAGCAGAGAATTGACAATAAATAGCCAAGGGAGCCAAAAAGCCAAATGCTTGTTGCATACAGCAGTGAGCTTAACAGGGGGCGTGCTGGTGCTGGGGGAAGACAGAGACAGCGGGGGGCCGGGCAGGAGTAGGGGTGAACCCCTGTTAGTTCTGGTCCAGAGCATGGTCATAGGACCGTGACTTGTCTTGAGGAAGAGGAAAGGTAGGACAGGAGAATTGTGCTCGGGGGTACCGGAATGGGTGTGAAGAGCAGGCATAGGGATATTTGCTGAGAAATTAATGAATTCCTATACTGGGAGACATGTTATCCATTTCTATTCTCCTAAAAAAATGTGAGCAGTTCCCAAGGATAAGGCGCCAAGCAGATTTCCTATCAATAATGAGCTTTCCTAGTAAATTATGTCACTCAGTAAAAGGTGCTACGGCCTTACTTCGCAGTTTTACAGATTTCTTTAATCCTGACCGTATTTTCCCAGGTTTTATATGAGCTGCTGACACTGGGTACTTCTTCCCGGGTTGGAAGTCTAGAAGTGGTAGCTGGGGAGGTAGGAATAGGCGTGCACGGATGGCTGTGGCCACAGCTTTTATGATGCAAGGAAAAACGAACAGGTCTTAAAATTTTCGGTTTCCTTTCCTTCATAAATTTTTAGAATGATTTTTTTTTTAAAGAATGATCAAGAAATGTGTGGTCACTTCAAATTTCAGAAGAAATGGGAGCAAATGTGTGACTGTTGGAGAATCCAGGTGAAGTCCCTTCACCAGCCATTGAGCAACCCTTGTGACAGACAGCAGCATGGCCTGGCAGAGGGTGCCACACCCTCCCTAAGGATTCTTTAAAAACATTTGGATGTCATTACTAGGTTCCAAAAAGCTTGATGATGGGATATAAAATAGGACTAGGCTGACCGGACGTCCCATTTGAAACAGGACAGAAAACTCATACTGTCCTGTTTCAAACGGGACAAATGGTCAGGCTAGTCTCACGGGGCTGAATTCAAGGTGTCGGTAAGCTGGCCACGTGTACCACGTGAAACAGGACGGTACAGTTGTTTTCTGTCCCATTTAAAATGGGACCTCTGGTCAGCCTAAATAAAATGTTTTCTAGGTCAGAAATAGCGAACATGATGCCTCAGTTAGAGGACACATATGGAAAAGAACATTCAGGAAGATAAATTCACTGCAGCTTCACGGTGGTTTAAGAATATTTTTGCAGTATGGTCACTGGGAAGCGAGAACAGAAATGGGCACCTCGGGCTCAGGGCTGAGCCGGGGTTGTTTACTGGGTTGCAGCCCAACGTAAATGGAGGAAATCGACTGCCGAGCTCGACGGCTTCTGCAACAGCTGAGCGTTTAAAGCCAAACCCCACATTTAGTATGTGTGAATGTGCCAGAAGTTGTGGGAAACTATAAGCACTTGCTTCCAGAAGCCCCCCCCCCCCCAGGCTGCTTTCCCTGGGACGATGGAAGATTGGTGGAATGAAGTCAAGAGACCCCGAGTCCAAGTTTAGCTCTGAACTCAATTGATGTGTGATGCTGAGCAAGTCATTTCCCTTTGGGCCTGCTTTTCCACGTCTGTAAAATAAGAGGATGGTCACGCATGACTCCCAGGTTCCTCCTAAATCTAATATTGCATGGCAAAAGTAACGTGTTTATTTTGAAATTCGGTTCAGTAAAGTTCCATCTTCCCTAGGAATTGGGGTTTAAGAATCTTTGGAAATTAAAACCATAAAGCACCTGGGAAATAGTCTAACCCAAATCCCCTCCTACTCCTCGTTAAGAAACTGACCACTTGTGTTGGTTGGCTTCACTCCCACGTGGCAGGGAAGGGGCTGGTTGTCTCAAGTCAGTGTCGTCATGGGACTCCTTCTGAATGTGAAAAACCCAGCTTCATGATCTGTCACGTAGAAATAATGTCCTTTCACTGTCAGAAGACAATCCACATTCAAATGGTTGTAGAAATAAGACGCCCATCTAAAAAGAAGATGGGGTTTTCAGCATCCTGTAGTTAACCTTTCCTGCACATATCCCAAAGGGGAACTACCTAGTGTCTCAGCTATGAGGCTTCTCCAAGGTGTAGTCCTGGGGCCTGGGTCACTTGGTGGAGCCATGCCTGAGAGGTGATGCCATGAGTAAAACCAAGAATACCTACCTGCACATCCCCCTATGTTTGAGTACTCTGGAGGCAAAAACTGGGAGATGTGGGGCAAGAGTGAAGGACAGGGAGCAAGCAGGAACAATGCAGAGAGGGTGAGACTACGGCTGGAAGGATCCTTATTGGGAGCCAGCCTCATGCACCATGAGCGGACCAGCTTTAAAATTTAAGGTCAAGGTAGACAAGGGTGATGATGGCACATGGGTGTCCAAAAGAATCATTATTTGTTTTTACTATCGTGCTTTTGGGAAGTTAATTGTCATAACTAGTACTGTGCTATGACAGTGTCTTTTAAGTCTTTTAGTGTCAAATAGCTTTGTAGATGCCTTTTTTTTTTTTTTTTGGTCCTACTAGCTGGAAATTAGCTCTTTGAAGATCTTATTAATTATTTGATCTCCAAAGATAGGGATGTGTTATATAGTAGGTGCTCAATAAATGTTTGGTTTATTTCAAACTATCAGTCTGTTTAGTTCTAAGTTTCATCATCAAGCATTTTATTAATGGAAGTTATTTCACGAAGTATACACTCTATATATTTTTCTAAGGCATTATAAATCCCTATAGGGGTATTGTGGTGACATGATAGTTTCAGAGATCTCTGGCTACAGAATATGGGGTGATCCAAACTTATCTGTATGTATGCATGTGTGTATGTATGCACGCATGTATGTATGCATGGATTTATTTGATAGTTGGCTTTAAAATGTTGGGTGTTCAGATAAACAGGGAAACTTTAAATCTTTGTTCATTACTATAATTCTGTGGAATACACAATTCATTTATATGAATGGCCTTCTGAATGTTACTTACATGACTATTGAAAATACATAGCCAACTCCGGACACGTGAGCCTACTATTTCATTTATATACTGAAACCCCTTGTCTGGACAGTTAAGGAACTCATTTTCTGGATGCACGCATCCTTTTACTATTCAGAACGTGCAGGACTTTGCAGAAACTGTTCATCCTATTCCTCTAGGTCCTCTGAATAATTACTGGTTTATAAGAGAAAATGCATTTACTCTTCTTTCAGTAGGATCACTGTTCCATGCACCCATCCACTCACCCTTCAAAAACCATTTACTCAGAGTCTATTACATGGCAGATATAAAGGAATGGATTAATCATATAGAAAGAAGTTAGAAAAAATTCACTGGCTTCAAGGCATTTACATTCTAGGGGCCAGACAGACAGATAAACACGTGATCATATTTCTGTGGTATCCTCCACATAACTGAGACTATCCTGGGTGCTGATGGGCGCTTAGAAGTCATCTGCTACCTCAATGAATCCAACAAATGTTACCATGAGAGTTGGAGATAATGTATAAGCCACTGGGGGATATATTTTGAGGTATGAAGGCAGCATCTTTTAGATAAAATAAAACCAAACTCTGATTCATATATTGATTAAATGTGGAGTTTGCTGCCTCAACAATGGGTTCATATTCATGAAGAATCAATCCACGGTGGATACAGTAGGAAACCCCTAGCATTTGAACGAATGTCAAAAAGGCTCTCCAGGCAGACCCACTTCCAAGGGGAATCCCCATCTAGAGGCGTGACAGCAGAATCCCGGGTGGGTGGAGAGATAGTGGGGTTCGCCCCGCCGGCCATCATCCATTCACTTATCCATTGCTAACGTCGCCTGTGCTCTCTTCCTAGCACTGAGAGCAATTGAAGTCCCATGTGTTCCCCATCCCCAGCACATGGGTCACAGTGATACAGAACAGTTGCTCAAGGCACGAGCCATTGCCACTCAACCATCCAAACTCTCCATCTGTATGTACCTTCCCAGGGGTGGCTTCTCCAATCTGCCGTTTACATGAGAGTGTAAAAGAAAACCAGGCTTTGCCGAGGGTGACAACAATCCTGGTCATGATGGTGTGGTCTGCTAATTCTGTAACGGTACCCGCTATGCAGGCAGGTGGTCGTACAGTGACAACCTGCTAATACAATGCGGTGTAGGATTCAGAGAGCCCTGCCTTCCCCACGGTTTCTTCTGACAGAACAGAAGGACCAGGTGACAGCAGGGGTAGAAATCAAGCTGCTGAGCCAGCACCAAGACCCAGCAAAAGGGACACTCCAGCTTACTTGGGCTTTAAAAGAAGCTGTCCAACCTGTGGCCCACAGGCTGCATGTGACCCAGGACAGTCCTGAATGTGGCCCAACACAAATTCATAAACTTTCTTAAAACATTACAAAAATTAGGCATGGACCTTTTTGTTTTAGCTCATCAGCTATCGTTAGTGTTAGTGTATTTTACGTGTGGCCCAAGACAATCCTTCCTCCAACGTGGCCCAGGGAAGCTAAAAGGCTGGACATCGCTGCTTTAAAACATTGCTGGCCTGAATGCACCAATCTCCCCCCCATCAGACTCAGTGCTGCATTTTGAGATAAAAGTGTCACTCATAAGTCAGCCTAATGTGCAACTTAGACTGCACATGGCCCCAATGAGTGGAACAACCCTGCTTCTGAACCATTATGGAGAAAATGGGTGTGTTTTCCCCAGGATTAGTAGGTACCTAGCCTTCAAGTATGTTCTTAAAGGCCCATACTTTAGAAATTGTCTCTAATTATCTACCTACTCTTGTGGATTTAAACATAATGTGCCTAGGATCCCAACCCTTCCATTTGGAAAGATCTCCTAATTGGGTTTCCTGCACCGATTTCATTCCTTGCAAACACTTTGCAACACTAATACCAAAGGAGAGCCTCGAAAATATGAAACTCCCAATGCAATGGCTATGTTTAGAAACCTTTGGAAGCTGTGGTAACCTGAAGGAAAACTACCAAGCTCCTCAACATGGCCAGCATCTCTTGCCAGCCATGCTGACTTTGTTGTGATGCCACAGACTTTCATGCCTCCACAAGCTCTTCCTCCACCTGTGTGCCAATCCCTCACCATCTGCCTCAGCTTAAAGGCCACCTCCTTGGGAATCCATTGGGTGTTAAAAAATACTGAGAATGGTTTCCACCTGGAACCCCGCCTGCCATCGTGAGCATGACGCTTCAGAGGGGCACTGTTTGAGAGGTTAGAGAAACACTTCACATAGAAAATAAGCAGGACACAATGGAACTCGAAGACAAGAAAACTGGCCAAGAGCTAGTATGGGAAGAAGCAGACTCCTGAAGAGGTGTGGCCCTGAAGTCAGAACTAGGCTCTGTGGGTGGAAGTCAGATTTCACAAATTTTCAGGAAAGCCTTTCTTGACAGTAAAGATTTACAACATGAGAACAAACACTCCTGCAGAAAATGCTGGGCTCCACGTTTTATGAGAAGGCTAGAGGATGTGGCCAAAGAGATTTCTGCAGGGGTTAGGTGGACAAGTGAGTGCTCAGCTCTTCTCACTGACGTTGACCATCAGGGGATGGCGTAGAGAAATGGCACAGGAATGGGGTGGAGAGGAAACCAGCTACACCCACTGGAACCCCTAAACTCCTAATAATTCCTCCATGTAGTCACTGATAGAATTAACCACAGCACACTGCCTTCACGTAGACCCAAAGAGCATTACTTTCTCCAATTGTAACTGTTTAAGAAACAAATGTGATTGACAAGAGTCCCATGTTCTCCACACTCCAGTACTTGTGGGTGATGAATTTACAGACAGCATTACTGGGAGCACGCATGGATATGTGAGTGTACGGACACATGCAGCAGAGAAATGTTTTCATATAAGGGCATATTTTAACCCTGGCACATAAATGTATACATAATTTAACCCTCTGGTGATCAACAAGGTTATTGTTATATTTATGCAAGCTAGAACACAGCGATGGTTCCGGACTGTTGAAATGTTACCCTTGTAAGTATGTATACTTCCGTGTAATAATGCATTCCGGGCCCAGTTTACTGGTGAGATGCACCACAAGCACTTTGTTATTAATAATAGATACAGTCTGAAATTTGTGAATTATGTCATTTTAGAACACTGTAAATCAGATTCAAGATTATTCCCAAAATAATGTCACTGTCACCCCCTTGCTTTACAATTTGCTTTCTTAAAGAGGCAGGACTGGGCGGAATTTTAGTTAGCACTCAGGAAATGGCATACAAGGGCTGTCTGGAAAGTATCCAGCCATGTAACATGAAAAATAGAGGCATTTGTGGCTGGATTTTTTTCCGGACAGCCCTCATATAACCTCAGGTACAGCCCATGGAGTGTGTGAGGCATGTCGTTTGGATCTTCTGTTACGTATGCGATGACTGACAAGGACTCCCTCCTAAAACCCTGAGTGTGAAGTGACACACTGTTTGCCTGTTACCCTGCAGCCCTTCATGTCTGCAGGACCTCTGAACTGCATGTGATGGACAGAAGCAGCTGGAACATGCTGGAACATGCTTTTAAGTAAATCTTTCAGTTCTCCATTTTAGAAGGTGGCTGCTAAATGTAAACAATGTCTATCAAAAACACGACAACGAGGCATTGAGTTTTGGAAGGAAACTGTGAAATGCCTGTCATTCTGGAGCATGCGTATGTATCAATTGTCTACAAGGTTCGAATTTCACATGAAATGTCAAGTTATTGTCGAATTTCGGTAGGAAATAGGAAGATAGTTATATCTTTGCCTGTAGTAATGTTAGGACATGGAATCCCTTGGTTCATTCAGTTGACAAGTCTGTTATGAGTGCTCATATTCCATTAAAAAACAAACAACAACAAAAAAAAACAAACATAAACACAACTCTGGGAAAGCAAGATGGTGCTTAGGAGGCAAGTAGGGACTAGACTAGATTCAAGGTAGAATCTTGAAAGCCACATTACAATTTATCTTTCTCCTATCCATGTGAAAACAGGAGGTATTTCAAGCAAGGCTTAATTAACATAATAAAATTTTCACTTAAAGAATATACTGTGGTGGGAGTTAAGAGTAGATATGGGTTAACTAGTTCAGAAAACTTCTGCAAAAGTCCAGGCAGCAGACATTAGAATAGGGTGGGGGACATGAAGAAAAGTGGATGAAGCCCAGGTATACCTAGGAGATAAGATGGAAAGTTCCTAGCAAGGTATCGGTCGCGGGGAGGAGCAAAGATGGGGAGTGGGGGGACTACTCCTAAGTCTCTGCTTCATACAAGGAGAATGAAAGGGGAATGCAAATGAAGGAGCTGAGCAACAGCAACAGAGCCAGGTTTCGGGGAAAAGACAGTGGGCTGGGTTCCAGGGAGACGGAGCTTACAATGTCTTTTGGACATTCAAGGAGACATGTCAAATAATTACTTTAAAATGTGTGGAACCCACAGGAGAATTCTGAGGGAGACGTCACGATCACGTTCCATTGCTCTATTTGTCTTTCCTTACTCAATGGTTCTGTTCTGGTTTCTACAGTTGTACAGTGAGTCTTGACATCAGATACTGTAAGCACCTCAACTTTGTTCTCCTTTTTCAAATTAATTTTTAATATTCCAGGTCCTTTTCATAGTCACATGAATTTCCAAATCGCCTTCTCAATGTTCTCAAATTAAAAAAAAAAAATCTGAGTGGGACTTCGGTTGTGATTGTATTGAATATATAGATCACTTCAGAGGAAGCTGTTATCTTAACACAACTGAATGTTCCAGTTCCGTATAATGTGATAGCTTATTGTTTATTTGGGTCACCTTTCTTTCAGCAAGTACAGGTCTTGCACTTATTGTGTTAAATTTCTCTCTAAATAGTTCATGTTTTTTATACTATTATAAGTAGTATTTTTAAATTTTCATTTTCTAATTTTTATTTGCTGGTTTTTAGAAATAAAGCTATTTTTACGAGGTCAGACAATTAATTTTGTGAACTCATTCACCTCTCTGCTGAATATCACTGTGGTCACCTTTGAAGTACTTCCCTTGGGAAGCTGTGCACTGACACCTTACCAAGTCGTTTGTACGGTGCTGCCAACGTAAGTGCACAGTGACAAGCTCTTGAACTTAATTGTCACATTTTTCAGCAGGACGACAGCTCTGATGGCCATTCCAGAAGAAGAGTTCCAAAATTGCTTAGAAGGGTGGACTAGGCACGGGTGTCGGTGCACAGCTTCCCAAGGGGAGTCCTTCGAAGGGGACCGTAGTGACATTCAGCAACGAGGTAGGTAGCACTTCTCCTAGGATGACTTCATGAAATTGTCCGAGCTTGTGATCTTGTTTATTGGACTAGGATTCCCTCGTAGATTCTTTAAAATCTTATAAACACGTGATCATATTTTTTGTAAAAGAAATAGTTTTGCTTTTTCTCTCTCCCTTCTATTTGCCTTTTATTTTTCTCTTTTGCCTTAATGACACTAGCTAGGATCATCAGTAAAATTTTGAGTCGATGTCATCGGCAAGGACACCCTTGTTTTGTACCTGAAAAGTGTGTTTAGTGTTTCACAATTAAACATGATATTAGTTGCAGGTTTTTCCATAGATTTTCTGAACCTAATTACCTCCTGAAGACCCCAACATGTTGGCCGTTAGGGCTTCAACATGTGAATGGGGGGCGCATAATTCAGTCCATAGCAGTTTGTTTAGCTTCCTCCTTTCTAGTACTCCACTCTACAAATTCCAGGTGCCTCAGTGTCTCCAAGCTCCTTATTTTCCTTCTTCACCTTAGTGAGACCACCATGCTCTGCTTGAGTCCCCCTCCCGGAACCATGTTCTAGTAGCAAACTGGAAAGCCCAGGTGAATCACAATAGTTTATCCTGGTCAGGCAGAAAGTAGAAATCTAACCTATGGATTTTTGAAAGAAGAGGGTCAAATAAGCTGGTAGGACCAATGAGTTTGAGAATGGTGTCGTGCAAAATTTGGGTAGAGTAGAAGTCAGAAAGAAGGATGTGAGAATCACTGCGTTTGCAGATAGAGCAGTTATTAATGGGGAGAGAGTGTCACAGCATGACAGGGTAACTTCCTCTCCATCTTTACTTGACAGCCAAATGGTAGGAAAGTACAGAATATGTCAGTCGGTTAATAGGTACTGCTGTGCATACATATTTACATATTTACTTATCAAGCAACATGCCATTGTTTATTCATTCTATCACCAAGCATTCTCTGGATAACACCCAGGGTTAAGACAAAAATGTATGAAAATTCAGAGTTACAAAGTTTACCCTGTGGCTAGGATAAGATCCTAGGGAGCAAATTAATCTTAGGAAAAGACATCAAAACTGAGTACAAGAGAACTTTGGGAGTGGAAGTGAGATGTCCTAGTTCATGCAGTTGATGGTTTTTACCAGAAATATTCTAGATACAAATACTTTACTACAATTGTTCATTCTTATACCCTTAGACAGTCATCAGATTGCATCCTATTGAGAAAAATAAACCGGTCCGTCCATCTATTTCTCTGTTAATGCCTCATAAAACAGCTGGTTTTGTCTCAGACATAAGACAAAAAAAAAAGTCCACAGAGTACTATCCTTTCCAGAGTGTTCCAGAAAATTACAAGTCGAATTCTTTGGAATTGCCTCCCATACTATCAAAGGATCCCAGTTACTCAGGCATAAGCCAGAAAGGTGATAGCACATAGTGAGTCAGACAGAATGGATGCCAATCCTGGCTCTGAGTAGCTCAGCAACTTTGGGCAACTTGCTAACTAGAGGGAAAAAATAGGATACAGATTCAAGAGAGATGGAGGGACAGTGGACAGAATAGTGGCTGACCAGCTATATATACAGAAGAGCCAAAAGTGATTTCTTGTTTTCAGGTTGGAAGCATTCGACAATATTGACTCCACAAACAGCAACAGAAGTTCTTTACAGAAGTGAGTCACATCGATTTCAGACTTGCAGGATTTGAACTCTAGGTAGAACTTAATGTTGAGGTTGTGGGTGGAGCTCTCAGGTAGAAATTGAATGCTTTGATACTGAATATTGTATCTCAAACGGAAATCTAGTCATTCATACACTTATGCAACCAACGAAGTCAAATAATTATTTTTTCAGAGTCACTGTGCTAGCTGCTGGAGATTGACCATTAAGAGACTCAGTGACTGCCCTCCAGGAGCTCGGCTCAGTGGAGCCAGAGAGTTTGCAGACAGCTAGCTCATAACCCTAAAGACCTGGTTACTGGCATTAAGATAGAGGAAAGGACAAAATGCTTCGGAAATACCCATCGAGGGAAGGGGAGGGGAGGAATCAGAGTACGCTTCCAGCGGAACTGAACTCATTCTTCAAGGAAGAGTGGGAGTTTGTCAGGCAGAGAAACTGAGGAAGGCCCTGCAGGTAGTGGAGGCAGGGTGTGTAAAAGTAGAGACGTTCATCAGCATCTCAGGTTTAGAAAAACTCGAGGAGTACATGCAGAATTTCAGTGACACCATCGTCCTCATTTTCTTCTTACTTCACTGTCCATCCCTTCTTATTACCCTTGGTTACCTTCTTTGCTCAGCTCTGAAATGAAAGTGCTCTTCCCCAGGCTGCTTCTCTCCTGTCTGCATTTTCTCCCTAAGTGATCTAGGGTTTACAAATCATTTTCTCGCCAATGACTCTTCTCTGAAGCCCAGACTCTCATAATCCTTTGGCATCTCTGTCCTACAGCCTCACCCAGAATGAAACAACAATTTCCATACCTTTTCCCATACCTGCTCCAAGCCAGAAACAACAGCAGCACCCACCAACTATTCCCCCCCAAAATTTAGGAGGTATCCGTTAGTCCTCTCTTTCCCTTACCTCCTACCTGAGATCAATCAGTGCATCCTCATGACTTTAGCTCCGAAGTATCCTAAAATAATCTCCTATCCTTCATCTTCATAACTACTACTCTAGTCCTGGCTACTAGCCTCTCTCTCTGGCTAGTGCAACAGCCTCCTAAATGACTCCCTACAGTCTTGTTCATGTAGCATCATTTTTATGTTCAATGTTGACCTTTGGGAGAAAAGAGTCAGGGCAGTAGGACAACAACCCAATCATCAGGCGTTTAGAGGTAAGTGAGGAAGGAAGAAATTTTTTTTTTTTGGTTCCTGAAATCATTTATTAGTTCATTGAATTTGAGAAACACCTAGGCATTCTTTGAGATGTCAAAAGTGCCAGGAGACAGAGAAGAAATGAACACGCAAGAAGATCATTCACAGGACGAAATCCTAAGGCGCTCAAGACAGGCAGTACACACAGAGGTGAGCAAGGTAAGATCTGGCGCTCGATGATTTTGTTCAGGTTCTAGCAACGTGACACTGGGCGGATTATTAACCTTGCTGAGCATCAGTTTTCTTCTAAGTTAAATGGGGATGACATACGCTGGTTGTGGAGAGTAAGCGAACTAACAGGCTTACAACAGAACAGAACCCGGCACAAAGGAAGCACCCACTAAAGTTTTAACACTTTTAAAAATTAATTGGTGGATATACAGAAATATTTTTTGAGGTGAAAAAACAACAGTAGATCTTCAATCTCCTTTGTAAAGTAAAAGCCATAGTCATCTACACGGAGTTAAACGGAGATCTTGGAGACTGAATAATAATACTATCTATCAGCTACCTTTATTGATGACTAACACATAATGCTAAGTGACTGACATAGAGTTCTACTTATATAGTCACTTCCATAAAACATAGAGTTACTTTCAAAAACCCTGTGAGGTCAATTCCAACATTGCTCCCACTTATAGATTATGAAATTAAGGGCTAAAGAGGTCAAATAACCCACCCAAGGTCACACAGATAGTAAATCGGGATTTGAATGTATTTCTACCAAATGTTGTGCTCTAAACTGCCACACTATATTGCCTGTCAATTCTCTAGTCTGCAAATTTGAACAGGAATGTCCCAAACCCTATTAAAATCGCTGCCCTTTCAATAAAATCAGAACAGAACCAAGTAATTGAACACTGCATATGTTGATACGCCCACTTCATTGAAATGTACTTCATACAATGAATAAAAGAAAAACAACTGAACTGTCCTTCAGAGCTCCTGTGTCATCAGATTTAGCCTTCCACAGGGAAGGAACTGAAATGCCACAGAGCAGAAGACAGAGGCATCTATCATCTTGAACTGTCACAATTGCTGGTGGCCGAGAGAGAAATCTATCCAGAGACCAAGTTCCCAAGCAGATGACCGAGAAGTTGACATTTCTAGAGGGCATTCTAAAATACAAAATACGCTTTCAGAAGTCTCGTGTATCCCGAAAGCGTGTTCTAAATATTTGCCCTTCGGGCTGCTGTGATAGAGCTCCTAGGGCTTTGCGCACGATACACAGAAACAGCCCTGGCCTGACCTGGCAGGGCCGGGCCTCGTGAGCGATAAATCTGTTAGCCTCCATTTGGAGAGCCAAGTATTTTCTAGAGGTCAGAGCACTAGCCGTTCACACAGGCCTGCCAATGCTTTCATAGGTGGCCCCTAGTAAAATCCTGACCAGTGCTTTGATCTCGGGGTCTCTTTCTTTTTGTAACATGTCCAAATACCTGGGCCTAGGAGGCAGGCAGAAGTCAGAGCGAAATTAAACAAACAGTGGAGAGTGACCGGCCAGGGTGGCTTCTAACACTGAGGTCGTGTGTTTGCCTTCCTACTTGCAGATCAAGGTGAAAAGTGCACCCTGAGCTCCGGCCAAATATGGTAGATAAACAAACATGAAAGAAGGATTAGCTCTTTTCCCTGAGACTAATGGGGAGCTCCAAAAATCAATACCCGATTTGTGACAACAAGACTAAGTCAATATCGGAACAAAGGATCCTGGCTGTGTCCAACTTGCCCTTAATCTCCGGCAAACGGATAGTAAATTTCACGTCACTGCTGTCCCTGGCTGCGTGTCTCCCTGACTCGGAGGAAGTACTGAGGGAGGAGGCACGCACAAAAGCTACCACTCATTCCTTCTAATCAGACCCCTTTCTTCTCTGATGACGGAAGGCTGGGTGCACAGTTCTGTCGTCCCGGTTCTCGTGCAGCCAGCAAGAGCTCCGCTGGCCCCGCATTCCTAACAGAAGCAGAGAGCCACCAAGGGCACGGTCCCCTGCAAGGGAGAAGGCTGCTGAGCTGGACTTGGATTAATAACATGGAAAGTTGCGCTTCATCCGGAACCTAGCAACGCCAGGACCCACGCACGCAGGGTTTATGGGTATCAGGAGTGATGCTGTCACAGAGCTTCTTGGAGGCTTGAAACCGCATCACAGCTCCGGCGCCCTTCCATCAAAGGCTTTTACGAGGTGGGGGTGGGGAGTGGTTAAGCCTCACGGCCCCTCGCCTCCACTCTTGAGTTCACAAGTTGGAAGCGTCCCAGACTAGCCCCCCTAGTACACACTATTCAGCATATTTTGGTTTACGGGTCAATTTCTGTGCAGAGATTTTTCTAAAAACTGCCCAAGAAAAAAGTGAGTTCCACTCCCAGACACGGGCCCCTATCATCTTCCACGTCCTTGAGCTGAGAACACTTCCCGGGAGCACGGGACGGAGGACAGGCGCAGGCAGCACGCACACCGCTGGCCCCCGAGCCACCGAGCTCTCCCGTCACGCGGCCTTGGCCTCCACGTTCATCTCTCCGACCCCGCGCTCTCGCCAGTAAGAAGCGTGTTTTCGTATATGGCAGGGAGCGCCGCAATCAGGAGTGGGCAGGAAGTGTACGCCAGGTACTCGGTAGTGGCTCGGAATGCAGAGGTCATGGCCAATTCTTTCCTGCCGTCTTCCTCCATCACGAACGGGAAACAGAGGCAGCGCTGAGTCTCTGGGTCGCTTCCTGGCACTGCTCATTGCCTCCTAAATGTTCCCAGCTAGCTTCCTCACCAAAACGAGTTTGTTTTTTTAAATTTACATTTTCATGAACACGCCCTTATCTTAGATTGGGGCCGTTCTCAGGAACATACATACCCAGGTCAGTGCTTCGGCCTCAGGAGGGGGCTCGCCTGCCTCTGCCTGTCCTATGGCTTCAGCTGCTCAGCTCTCCTACTTCCCTAAGAAGCTACTAGCTCTGCGGGTTCTGATGGGGGATAAAGAGCTAGTGGTCCAGAAGGGCACCTCGAATGGCTGGGTCCCGGGTCCCTCAGGCGTCCACAGGGGTGAGTGAGGGAAACACGGGGAGTGCTTGGCGAGAATGAGAGGAGTCCAGAGTTAGAGGTGGGGGGGGGGGGGGTCGAGACCACCCCCTTATCTTATGTTTGGGAAAGTCTTGCCAGAAAGAGGGACAAACTTGCCCAAGATCCACAACAGCTCAGTGGACAGCCGTGTGTGTGTTGTCATATCCAGGGCACCTGGGAAACCTCCCTTCATCCTTGTGACCACTTTGAATGAACGATCCAACCACAGAGAGCATGTTATTTTCAGGCAATGCACTAGGTTCTGCACAGCCATCGAGGCACACAGATTTTGGCTGGTGCTAAAGGGCTGATTATTAAAGTCAGCACGTGGCTGAACGCCGAGGCAGAAACGGAGTATCACTACCCGAGGCTGTACGTCAGAGATACAAAAATAAATCTGATGTTTTTATCAGAAAAGTAAATATTATTGCAACTTTATCTTCAACATTTTATATGCAAATTTTAAAAGACTGACAGGGTGTAGGGAAAATAGTTTTTTAGCACTCTCAGTCGCTGGTCACTCTGGAAATCACGGTATTGTTCAATTGCAGCGACAACAGGGACGCTCCCCTTCGCCAAGGTCAGCGGCGAAGCATGGTAGCTTTGGGTCTGCTCCGCCAATATGAGGCACTGCTGAAGTTCATGTTGCCACCAAGCTGTTAAGCTTTTTTCTTCCCCTCAAACTGTAATTCATTAAAGTAAAAATTGATCTTTTCTTCATCTTTATTGAAGACAGCTACCACAGCCATCTCCCAAGCTGAAAGCTTTGGACTCGCGTGATGAAGGTGCTTTCAAGATGAAGAATGCTTGAAGAATTATTTTCAGAAGCAAGTCTGAGGTCGGTGGCCTCACCCATCATCACATAGAGTTAAAAAACAGCAGCAGTGGCAGCAACAAACTCATTTAACTCTTCCAACAACCCTTTGAACAGGAATCATATCTCTATCTCACTATGAAGAAGTTAAGGCTTAGAAGAGCTAAAGGACCTGTCTAAGTTACAGGTTAAGTAGGGTTTTAACCCAAGCAATCTCAGGGTTATGTACAGTGAGCGAATAGCAACTGTCTAGTAAACGCCTGCCGGTGTCTGGATCGAGATTAACGTACATTTATTCATTCTTGAGCAACAATTTGAAGTAGCCATTCTGGTGCGGACTTAGGGCCTGGGACCTAACCTAACAACGAGTCTGGCAAAACCAGGACTTGAACACAACTGTGTAATTCTTAGATACGCACTCCCACCCACCGCACAAGAACGCCTCTCACCATTTTCTCCATCCTGTGGAGATTCTTTCCACAATATTCAGGGACGATGATTGAGCTCTGACCCAGCACCAGGTACCAACAAGGTCTAAGGCCTAACATCCCCAGAAGAAGGCATGAAGGCTTATTCCACGTGGAGAATTAGACTCGCATTGTCACTTAGGAAAAAACATATACCATAACACGGCATACGTGTTTTCCTTTAAATTACAGAGAACAGTGGATTTGGATTCCGTATAATGAAACGAAAGAAAAACTGGGGGCATGAAACCAAGTGCTCTGCTCCTTGCCCACTTTGCCCAGGTTTTCTCCGATAAGAAGCGACAGTAGGTTAGAGGAGAGAAAGGCCAGCTTCAGGGCAGTAGCTTCCAGAAAGCCAACCTCCTCTTTGCCACGTGCCCCTGAGAGCGGCCAGGAGGCGCCAACACAACAACACCGGTCTGCAGCTGGGAATAGGTGGGAGCGAATCCCCTCCCAGGGGTGTTCATTCTAGGCGAAATATTCCACCCCCATTTCCATTTAGCCCCTTTCCCACTGTGTGAGTCAATCTGACAGTTCAAACCAACAGAAATATTACATTTTTTCCTCCTAAAGTGTGGGTTAAATGCAACATTTAACATATGACTCTGAGAGGGGAAAAGTTCACAGTAAAGATGAATATTCTTAAAAAAAAAAAATTAGAACCGATTAATAACAAAACGGTGTACATTTGCAAACAATGAAAGAAGAAGCAGAGTTTCTTCTTTTTCTTTTTTCTTTTTTTATAAATTAACTCAGAAGGTCTATTGTTTTGTTTTAAAGCCTGAATCCTGATATATTTCATACACTATAGCTATTTTCTTAAAGGAAAAATATAAAACTATTTTATTAACCACCATTCCCCTGTATTTACCGTAAGGTCAACAGCAGCCCTAGGTAACAGCTCTTTTTCTCCTAAATTACTACTTCCCCTGGCCCCCCGGAGACCTAGCTAACTGGGGTCTGATGGAGACTGATCCTCAGCCTCAGCTGAGGAAGACGTGCTCCTCACAGGGCACCCTCACTTTGCAGTCCACGGTACGGAGCTCCATATCCTACCCAGGCCACTCAGGGTGCCTTCTCTCACTTTTCCCAGCAAAATCAAAACTCATTTCTTAAGTGGGTTCTTGCTAACATTGCTTGTTAAGATGAGTTCTTGTAAACTGCCTTTCTCTGAGCTAACGGCAGGCTGAGGATTTAAGGCTAAATGAATCAGAACCATATGGCAGGCATGTCTCTTAATGTGCTGGGTTTTTTTCTAATTAAAGGGGAACAGTGCTACAGGCAAAGCATGCTTTGAGAAGCTATCAAAAGGCAAATGTTGATGGGATTGAGGATGGCCCATGGATGCCAAAGGAAGGCCTATTTGGCCTTGAGCTACCAGGCAAGACATCAAGTCCTTCATAGAAACTGCTAGGAGAACATTGCATTTGTACTCTTTCTCTGTATTTATTTGAGTCTACTTCACTGCCTACTCCCTCCTATCTCCTCCCCCCCCCCCCCCCCCCCCCCCCCCCCCCCCCCCACCTACCACTTCTGGTTCCTTTACTAAGATCTTTCTTATTAAAGTTAATGTACTACATTTGCGTAGAAGCTTCTATACGTTAAGACGGACATGAAATGAAGGTAGAGACTCAATTATGGTGTGACCAAAGTCTGGTCCTAGGATTACATCTAATTAATCTCATTACTAAGCAATCTTAATGTCAAGGAGGGCAGATGTTGGCTTATCAGGCTTATCATCCTCTCTCTTTCATCTTTACTAGGCCCGTGTGTGTTCAGTAGGTGTTTAAGTGAGAGAAAGAGATGTGAGAAAGACAAGGAAGTGACCCAGCACTAAAATCATTACCTAAACCAGGCTGGGACATCTCAACTCTCAGTTTTCTAGTCTGTCACCTTGTCTTTTGGAATCAGACTCAAACTTCCTTCTAGAAAGGACTCCATCTTTCATTTAACAATGTGCCGTGCACTGAACTACCTTACATGTGCTATCTTATTTCAACTTACTTCCACCCCACATACACATATTAGGGCAAGTAGGAGTCAAGTTATGCCCCCAGCTGCAGACCGGCCTGGTTTTAAAACCAGAAATAAATTGAGTATTACATTGATTAGGATGCATGAACCACACAGTTGGCCCCTATCTGCTGCCTGGGGACCTGAGGGCGGCCCCTCTGCCAGCCGCCGGAGCTGCCTCGCACAGCCACTCGAGTGGCTTCATGTCAGCGCTCGAGGGAAGTCTGGCTCTGGATGGGGTTAAGCCTTCTGAGACGTAAGCCCATTTCAAGCATTCGGGCCAAGGGAAGCAAACAGAATAAGAGACACCGGGAGACGGGTCACTCCTTTGGTAAAGGGTACAGCATACCACAGTGAGGTGCGCTGTACGGAGGCACGGGAAGCCCAGATTCAAATCGTAGCACCCCCATCTATAGCTCAGTGACCTTGTGCAAGTCACGATTTGGGCCCCATTTTCCTCATTTGTGAAATGGGGCTGATAATTCCTGCCCTTCCCACCTCATATGGAAATAGTGGAGGTTAAATAGCATTAAAAAAAAAAAAAAGCTAACTGAAAAATTGCTTATGTGCAGTGTTGGGAATTACATCGATGTTATCACTTACCATCTGTGATGTACCAGGATTGCAGCTATGGCTGTCCTTTCTTGGGTGACAAATGAGGGACATCTCTAGAGAAAACTCTGCACAGGCTTTTCCCTTTCCTGATTTTTTTCTAGGACCTCCTTGACTCGACCTCAGGCCTCCCTCCCTGACCTCTGCTGAGAGGCTTGTCAGGGTGGACCTGAGAAGGGGGCTGAGGGTCCTTCAGAAACTTCTCTCCAAGGAGCAACAGTGCATGGCCTCCTCTCTCAGACTTGCTAGATCCTCGCAGGCACAGGACTCAGCAGATGGGCAGAGAAATCAGCTAGAGGCAGCAGGAATCTGGAGGAAAAGAAATGACATGCAGCCAGGTGTGGCGGAGGCAATGATCGAAGGCATCTCCCGGGAAGAAACACGGCTCGCTGAGCAGGGGGACTGTGGGAAAGCCTTTCCCTGCAAGTAGTATTAGCTGACGCCATTTCACGCAACTTCCAATTACAGAAGATATACTATAAACCATGTTCAGACCATCCGGATATCATTCCAGACAAGATACTGTGGACACACAGAGGAGAGAAGCAGGATGAGAAGAAAGGGAAGGGAAAGAGGAGGAATACCAGATTTGAGAGCCGAGAGAAACAAGACACAACAGAATAGAGAGCGTGACGGATCACTGGGAGGAGAAGCTCACAGTTTTTGTACAGAACACAAGTCAAACCGTGTCCATCATGCATAGGAAGCAAAATGTCATGGCACCATCTATTCCCCCCAATTTCCCTTTCCCCTTAACCTCAGCAACATTTGAGGTTAAGGACCCTGAGTTCAACCAGGCCTCTCTGACCTGGATCTGTGCACCTTTAAAAAATAACACAGGAAAAAAACTGTCTGTGTTGCGTGTGCACACGCAGGGGCTGAGCTGCCTCGCTGCCCAGGTCCGGGCAGGGGCCTCCCCAGGAGGACGGCTGAGACAGACAGCGAGCCCAGCTCGGGTTTCACGAGGCTGCGGCCTGTCTGAAGGCCGGTCACAGAGCAAAGCCGCGTGTATTTCAGAGGCTGATTAAAGCTCTCACAAATGCCAGCTTCCATCATTTCAATGACTATTAATTTAAAGAAAATATTTGCCTGGGAGAAAAGAAAAAGAAAAACATGGCAAATCATTCCTGTTTCATCACCACGGGGTCCTTACACTGAGCGGATCCTTCTCTTTGTCCCCGAGCGGGCAAGTCTGACCTGGGCAAAAGTTATCCAGGTACAGCAAGGACAGGAATATGGGCCAGAGTCTTCCAACTAGGTGGCTGTGCACAGACCTTTGCCATGGCGATGGCAAAAAAACTACTGTGCAGTGCCCCCGTTCCCACTGTTGAAGTTGTAAATGACCCCCAGCCGGCACTCCCCAGAGCCGGGCGAGGCCTGTTCCTGGACAAAGGCCAGGGAAAACACAACAAGATTTATCAGAGCCAAAGGCAAGGTGAGGAGGAGCCGCAGGGCACGCGGGAAAGACCCTGCGAGCTGACACGGTGCCTTTCAGCAGCTGCACGTCCTTTAGGATGGTGGGTGGGAGCGGAAGGGGGCTGGAGGGCTGGTGGAGGGTCAGTGGTGGGCTGACCAGATGTCCCATTGGAAATGGGACAGAAAACAACAGTACCATTCCATTTCCAATGGGACACGTGGTCAGCCTGGTCTCACTGGGCTCGATTCAAGGTGTCGGTAGGCTGACCATACGTACTGTTTGAGATGGGACTGTCCCGTTGTTTTCTGTCCCGTTTAAGACGAGACTTCTGGTCAGCCTAATACGTGGCCACAGTGAGATAGCCAGCCCTGAGCGCCTGGGCGGCTGGGGGCTCCTCAGTTGGCCCTGCTGTTTGGAAAGAGGGAGCACTGGCCCCCAAATCCTGGTCTGGCTCCTGAAATCTCCAGCTTCTTCTAAACAGACACGGGTAAAGGAACGCTCTTGAAACTAAGGAGACAAATGGAGACAGAGAAGGAGCGGCTCTGTGCTGCTGAGATTAGAAGGCATGATGGTACAATTAAAGATATTTCCCAGAGAAATTTGAGCCCCATTACAAGCTGGCGTACAGTGGGAGAGGAAGAGCTGTTTCATATCATTAGAGACAAAAACCAGGTCTATAGGTAAGCTTTAAGAACAATAAACATCCTGAATTCAAGAATAAGTCTGTCAAATGAAGGGATATTGATTTTGGAACAAGGAATATTATGTCAAACAACATTAGTTTAATTGATCTGAATTTAGTTTAAGTACTAAAAGCATTTATATACAAACAGCGAACGAAAATGAACTGCAGCTGAGCCCCACTGCCGGTTCTCAGGGGCTTCGCGGAGACGAGGACCGGCACCCAGCAGGCCCGTGCGGAGCGGCGAGCAGAGCCGGGGTTTCCGCCCCTGAGTGGCGGGGGAGAAGGCAATGTGCTTTCTCTCAGAGGTAGGAACGTTTAACACCAGCATCTGACTTTTCAAAATACACAAATGCTGTTGCTTGCTCAGAAGGAATTCATGAGAGAACACGGGGTGAGGCCGGGAGTGAAGGGTTAAGTCAGTACCCAAGTGAGTGACACGCTCCTGGTCCCCAAGTGAATGAGACAGGCCCGCTCCGGCTCTGAGCATTGGGCCCCGTCTGAACCGAGGCCCCGTAAAGCTGCCTGTGGTCTGCACGGAGCAGCCCCTCTCGGCGGCTGCCAGGCCCTGGGAGCCCCAGGTAGAGGCCCCAGAAAAGCCCTTGGGCCCAGGCAGGACAGGTACCAGCCTCAGTCCCTCCAGGGGGGCGGGGAGGGGGAGGAAATGCAGAGAGACTTCACAAGGGCCCCGACCCATTTCCTGCCTTGCGTTCCTTTTTCTTCCGAACCAGCCATGCTTCCTTTCTTAACCACGACTGTCCCGTAGAACTCATGGGGATGGAGGCACACGCCACCGGCAGGGCATAGTGGTGAATCACTGAGTACCTTTGATATGCTCGGACTCGTGCATTTTCTCTGTAGTTACCCAAGTCTCGTTCGTGACAATAACTGTGCTTCTCCCGAAGGCTTATTCAGGAGAACTCCAGTGGGACCCTTCACCAGTCCATTGGCCCTGGCGACCACCCTGTGCGGGCTTGCAGAGGGCTCACTGTCTGGCTGCCGTAGACCCTGAAATGGGTGTGAACTGCTCAGCCATTTAAACTCATGTAAACTCCGGTCAGCCCAGGAGCCAACCATGTCCCCCTTCGTTTTCAGAAGGCCGCACAAAGGCCCCAGGATGTTGTTTCGTTTACATCTTGCCACCTGTGCGCTCTCTCCCTGAGAGCCGAATCTCCACTCCAGGATCAAAGGCTGTGAAGTGGCGCTGGGAGAAAGACCCTCCACCTCCAGCGTGCACTCTAACTACGGGGCGCTGCATGCCGTCCTGTTTATAGCTCCGCGTGTCAACACGGTCACAAAACCCAACAGCCCCACGCCATGGGTTTCCATTCACGCAGACCCTATGCCGCACACGTGAGGTTTAGTCTCAGGGTTTCAGCCGTGAAGGAACCTTTATGTGAGCTCTCAAGATGCCAGTTATCCCATCTGTCTGGTTTCTCCTTCACAAAACATTTTTCTATTTCATACATGGGAAACATTTTGTATTAAAATATATTTCCCTTGTGATAATCCCAGCCAGCATAGCCAGTGGGGAAGCAGAATGACTGAGGACCAGGAGAGGAGAATTCTAGAAAGACAGATGGAAGTTGCTGAGGTTGATGCAATGAAAACGAGGGCATGGGTCAAGGCCTTAGGGAATAGAACATTCTGGGAACATCCACTCTGTGCAAGGTACTATTAATAGTGTCTCATAGACTCCAAGGGACTAATATTCCTGTGCTAATATTCATTTATTTTGCTCATTAAGTATATGTTGAATACCCTTGATGTGTCAGGACTCATGCAGAGCACGAAGACTTCCACACTGTCCCTGCCTTAATCAAGGAGAACAGATGATCTCAGCACAGCCTGGCTCATATCTGCTGAAAGAGAGGTACAATCAAGCCAGTAGAAAAATCTCGAAGACAGAGGCAATTGCTCTTCCAAGAAAGAAGGGTGCTCGGATCTGAATGTCTGTGCCTCCCCAAATTCATACATTGAAATCCTACTCTCTAAAGTGGTGGTATTAGCAGGTACGGTCTTCGGGAGGTGGTAAAGTCATGTGAGGGGGGCTCATTTGAATGGGATTCGTAACCTTGTAAAAGAGGCTCCGCAGAAGCCCTTCACCCTTTTCACACAGCAAGACCTTGGCTGTCTAACCCCCAGAGGAGAGTCTTACCAGACCCTGACCACACTGGTGTCCTGCTCTCGGACTTCTGGCCTCCAGAAGAGCAGCCCGAGCTGACTAAGACAAAAAGCATGGCAAAGAAAGTGTTGGGAAATTCTTAACCCACGAGCCTGACAGGTGGAACAGGTGGGTGAGTCCATGAAGAGGGAACTGGAAGAACAAGAGCTCCCAGAAAGAGCAGGTGACGTTTGCACACGGCTGAGTCCGGTGTAGCTGGGTCACGGAATACGTGGTGAGCACCTGGCACAAATCCTAGACGAGAGCACCATGGCCTCCTAACTCCTTATTACGCTCCTGCCCCCCTGAGAAGGGAGACGGTCTTTGGCTTGGGTGAGTCTCCTCCATTTCTGAGACACGCAACCTGGGGCGACGTGCTTAACGTCTCCAAACCTATTTCCTCCTGGGAAATATGCAGCTAATAATAGTTACTCTCTACAAAAGTGTAGGTTGGGCTGAAATAGAGACTGCCTGTGAGAACGCCCTTATGCACAGCGCAGAGCTAAGCTTACCGGACCCTCGGTCAAGGGATCTTGAGCAAGGGTGTCCAACCCACGGCCCCCAGGCTGCACGCGGCCAGGACGGCTCGGAATGTGGCCCAACACAAATTCGTAAACTTTCTTAAAACATTACAAAAATTACACACGGACCTTTCTTTTAGCTCATCAGCTATCATTAGTGTTAGTGTACTTTATGTGTGACCCAAGACAATTCTTCCTCCAATGTGGCCCAGGGAAGCCAATAGGTCACACACAGTGAAATGAAAGGAAGTCAGGCTTTCTTTGCCCTAAATTTAGGAAAAGCTCCCAGTTGTTCTCCCCATGTGTCACTTAGCAAGTCACATCATTTCCCCAGGCCTTATTTTCCTCATTTGTAAAATAGAAATGGAAAGACCATTGCCAATGTCTAAGGTCTCTTTTGGTTTAAATTTTCAAGGACAGAGTTGAAAGCTCACTGGGCAAAATCTTCAGATTCCTGAAGACCTTGTTTAAATCCACCTCCTGTACTGTAACTGTTATATGTCTGAACATTACAAATTATGAAATACGAAATAAATGTATGCACATATACATAAACACATGTGAGTATATATAGACATGCACGTATATATGTAACTCAATTGTTCCAACCAGGGACATCGGTCCAATGCCTGGAGTTTCTCTTTTTCTTTCAGGATTCAACATTTGGCTCAGTTCCAACATATTCCCGAGTTTCTGAATCTTGTTCCCACAAAGATCTGTCTTCTCTCTCTGGTTAAAAGAAATGCATGCTGGGCATTCTGCCAAGCACTTGGGGGCCTTGTAGCATTCTGCTGTGACCCCTGGGATTGCCCCTTTCCTGTGTCACTGCTAGTTGGAGAGAAGGCCTCCTATGGCCCTGCTAGAGGTAGGCATTAAATTCTAAGGAATGAAAGGTTAACCCTGCCCCAGACTGGACTCCCCAGACCTAGGTCTCAGGAATCCCAGCCAACTATGTCTTCATGCAGGGCCTAATGGAGTGACCCTCAGGGAGAAACAGAGACTCTGGCCTGCTCTTCTATAGCCACTGTCACTAGTACTATAACATCTCTCACACTGAAACAGCCCTTCATGGTGTACAAAACCCAGTGACTTTCTTGACCTTATATAAGTTAAACCCAGTCATTAGAACCCAAACAAGTACTGGATTTCTAATGCAATGCATGTGGGATCCGAGAGGGTCATCTTTTGACGGAGTACCCTCTTACAGGGTATTCCCCAGGCAGGGCAAAGGTGGGCCTTCAGCAAAATGGAGGAAAACTAAAAGACGAGGAGATGCTATTTACCCTTTGATGCCCTGCCCTCATCAAAGTATCATTTCTACTTTTCTTACAGGCTTCCTCTTCCCCCTGGAAATAACTGCTTTCAGAATAGGATTTACTAGCAGTCTCTACAGGCCCTTAAAACTCTGACATTTTATGATTCTATTTGAATTTCCTCCAATTTCTTTTCATGAGATAAAGCTTTGGTATTAAGGAGTTTCAGAAATGTTGGGGCCACTTGGGAGGAGAGGTAGGGGTTTTCCTACCTAAGCAGATTTTAGGGTGGATGTCTTCATGGAAATAGGCAGCATCATGGAGCCTGACAAGGTGTCTTCATATATAATCGAAGGTTATCCAGGCCAAAATGAAGGCCCAAGAAACGGAGCCCATTTCTGGAGGGACACAGTTCTTCTACTGATGAATTTCAAGGGGCAAAACAGACATGACTGTGAACTTAAGGGCAGAACCTATGAAGGCAAATACTTCATGCCTCTTGGATGTAAGGAATTCATTGCCTACTGTTGGAAATATATACTTGAGTGAATAATTGCAACAAAATATTGTAAGCGATAAAAAAAAAGAGGCAAGTAACGATATTGTGAGAATATAGAGAAGGGACATTTAGCCAATCTAGAAATTCAGAAAATATTTCTTGGCAGGAATGCAATCCGTTCCCATTGCATTTTAAGAGTACATGTTGATTTTTTACAGCACTTTCTCGTCCATTGTCTCATAATATCCTCACTCCATTCCTGTGAGGGAGCAAGTAAAAGGTGCATTACCTTAACTGACAGATGCAAGGGCACAGGCAAAACAGACATAGTGACACAGCTAGTTAATGGCAAAGAAAGGGCAAATGCATATTTTTTTAAATGTATTTGAGTAAAGTGTCAATTATATAGAGGCTGGATGAAATAATGATAAGATTTCTGGAGTATTTGGAGATTGCTGCAAGGAAAAAGAAGAGGGCATAATGTTTTTGATAGTTTGATGTATTATGGCAGCATTTGATTTGCTTCAAACAAAGTTATCCTCTGTAGAAATGTACACTGTATAATTCAGAAACACTATCCATTTGGGGGAGAGAAATGGGTGAAGTGGTAAAAACAAAAACACATACAATATTACTTATAATTGTACCAAAGAAATTAAATCTTTATATTTGAAACATGTACAGGATCCCTGTGCTTAAAATTACTAAATGCTCAGGAAAGAAATCTAAGAAGACCAAATAAATGGCGAGACATACTATTTTCATGGATTGGAAGACTCAACATGGTAATGATGTCAATTCCTCCCAATTGGTTTGTAACTTTCATGCAATTCCTATCAAAATCCACACTATTTTGTTTGTTTGTGCATATAGACAAACTTATTCTAAAAGTTAGGGGGAAATTCCCCTCCCCCCCAAAAAATGAAATTATCTTTCTTTGATTTGAGAAGGATTGTGCCCTAGGAATTTGTTCCTCCAGGTTAAACGGTCAACCAAAGTTTTTATCTGGAAGTTTTGAAAAGGTTGTGTCATGATTTGCAGAAGAAACATCCTGAGTCATGGCAAACAGATGACTGGGTCTTCCACCATGACAACAAACCTGCCCACACCATGCTGAATGTTCAGCAGTTTTTGACCAAAAATGGCATGACCCCTGTGCCCCTATTTACCTTCCCTATTTACCAGATCACACTGCAAGCAACATTTTTTGTTTCCCTGGATGAGAAAAGTCTTCAAAAGGAAACTCGCTGATGTGGAAGAGGTAAAACAAAAACATGGCAGAAGCACTAAAAGGCAACAAAATCGACAACTTCGAAAACTATTCTGAGCAGTGGAAAAAGCATCAAATGAAGAGTACTTTGAAGGTGACTGAAGTTTAAACATGTAAGAATGAATACGCAAGTTTTTATAAATAAATTCCCTCTTTTGGGATCCTCCTTCATGTAATAACATGTTTAAGAAAGAATGGTGCATCAGTAACTTACCCTCAGATGGTTAAAAATGTTCTTTCTACTGTCCTTGAAATTTAAGGATCAGTTTCATCATAGCTGAGACGCATATGCACAAGTTTTCCATGGCAGCAGTATTCATAATTGCACAATACTGGAATCAACCTATCCAGCCATACATAGACTGGTTACATAAGCTAAGGAACATCGAAGAATGGAGTCTTTTGCAACTGTAAGGAAAACTGGAGAAGATTTCTATAAAATAATATGACATGACTTTCCTAATATATTAGAATCACTGAAAAAAAATTGCAAAGAGTAATCTATAGTATGCTATCTTCCAAGTATGGAAGAAAAGGACATAATAAAATATACACATATTTGCTAATTTGTACAAAAAGACATAGAGGAAAGTTCAATCCAAAACTAGGAGATTCATTACCTACAGAGGGTGAATAGAAATTAGAAAGAATGGGGAAATGAGAAAGAAGTAGAGGGAGTGAGGAGAAAGTCGTAATTACCTGAATTTACCATTTGTGTAGTGTGGACTCTTAGAATCACAGTAATGTCTGACCTACTGCCAAAATAAATAAATAATTGCAGTTCATCAAGGGTTTTGTGTGTGTGTGTGTGTGTGTGTGTGTGTGTGTGTGTGTGTGTGTAAGGGGATTCAAGCTAGAATCAAGACAGGAACAAACAGATATCTATATCATAAAGGAATAAAATAATCACAGTGAAGAGTATGAGGAAATAACCTTTGTAATAAAAAGCATTATTTTGATTATATAATGTAAGATTAAAGATGGAAAAAAACCATTCACAAATATACTTTGTTTTCCATGGGGGTGTAGGTTAGTAATTCTGAAGCTACTTTATGTGTACGCAAGAACTGAAAAATAAGTGACAATATTAAGGAGAGCCAGGTTTCTCACTGTTAGAGAAGTTACAAATAAAGAAAGGAAGAAACAGAAAATAAACTTCATGGTGTTGGATTGGGACCAAAGGCATCGGTATGGGCTCTCAGCTTTCATATAGAAGTAAATTCAATGTGTAGGTATGGACATGTTCATACGCATACATGGATTTCCTAGCTCTTAGAGCTGAGAGGGTAGAGGAACAATAATGCCCCCAAACCAGTATATACCCAGAACCTAGATTTTGATCTAAATTCTATGCATAAATAAAAGGAACCAGGTTAGGGACATGATTGATTCTAGGACTGCAACAAGGAAAGTATTATACATGACGATCCTGGAATATCTTATGGTAGAAATTACATAAGTGCTCAAAAAGTGACACAGTCATGTCATAGGGTCATATTAATCAAGTTAAAGGAGCTCACAATGGTCAAGTTTGGGTAATATGAGCAATAAAGTAAATAATAATAGCAATAGACTGTAACTATAGAAAGCAAATATTTGGGAGTTCATGTTTATATAAATAAAAATAAATACATAAATAAATGGAGTTAAGCAAAACTTTCTAGAGTCCCAATTAATAAATGTAGAAAAATGATAGAAATATAAAACCAGTATTTGGCAAACAAAAAGTAATAATTATTACTGGTAAGAATCGTCAATGAATACTTAAAGAAGTGGATCAAAGCATGATTAAATACAGGGTATTAGCATATTCTAAAATTAGTGAGGTATATATTTCAAGGTACTTTTCCAATTAAAAAAGTATAGTGATTTTACAGTAGAGCAATCTAGCAGACATAACTTTAATCGGATGATTAACATTAACATCCCCAGTAATAAAATGTACTGACATCCTGTACCTTCTGATTAGATGCACTGAGAAGGGCAAAAAACTTCTGCTGTAATTTTGAAAACTTCACAACCTCAATCTAACAATGAAAAGATACCAGAGAAACCCACATTGAGAGACATTCCATTGACCAGCACTCTTCATAGATGTCAGTGTGTTAAAAGACTAAGAAAAACTCAAAGAGTCCCAGATTGGAGGAGGCTAAGGAGATGTATCAATTAAGCACAATGTGCAATTCCAGGAGCAGAAAAAGAATATTTGTGGGGAAACTGACAAAAAACGCAGGGAAGGTGGATGAAAGACCCGCCATGACGATACTTTTTTAACTATAAAATAATTTTTTAAAATTAAGACAAATAAAATATGAGAAAAATGAATAAGAAATACAAATTGGTAGTTAACAAAACAATCACAAGGATATGAAATATAGCACAGAGACTAGAGTAAAAAATAATTGTAGTAACTACGTATAGTGCCAGGTGGGTACTAGACAAATCAGGGGGATTGTTTCATAAATGATACAAATGTATAGCCACTATGCTTTACACCTGAAACTAATGTAAAATAATAATGAATGTCAACTGTAATTGAAAAATAAAATTAGTAATAAAGAATAAAGAATGAAGAGAATGAATCCCAAAAGTTCACCCAGCATCTGCAAGGAAAGAGTCATGGTCATCTGGCTACATAAAGAGGGACCTGGGACTTAGGGTCTAAACCTGAATATAACTAAAATTCGTTGATAGGTTTTCAATCAATTCTCTTGTTTTTAGTCACATCGGCGCTTTACTGTGAATGTCAGTAGGGTTAGGCCATATAATTCTTGAGCCTTCATGGGGATCCACAGTGAGAACTGATTTAAACTCATTAATCCCACAATCACCAGTAACTCTACTAACTTTAGGCTTTTCTCTGGAATTACTAATTACTACTCACTCGTCTGCTTCCCACCTTCCAAATTTTTGTTAACATCTCTCTGTCAATTCCTCACTTCTTCTCCATGTCCTTGGTGGCTTATTCCTACTTTATCCCACTATTTTTATTCTATTGGGACTTAAGAAAGGAGAGACAAAAAGTGCGTTTTCAATCTGCCATGCTTGTTTGTTTTATAATACCTCTAGTGTTTATACCCAGCTGATGGTTTGTTGACCTGAACTAAGTGTATGAAATACTGGTGCTATCTGGTTGGAAAAGAGAAAAGTCAGTACAGACATTCATACCCACCTCCATATACACAAACACCTAATGGGCCCTTTAGATGAAGAATCACAACTGATAACTTGGAGACTGATGTTTCCTAATTGTAAGAAAGAATTTCCCACTTTTCAAAACTGTTGGTGAATGAAAAACAACGTTGCATTGGAAGGCCCTGAATTCCCGGTATTGAGCATAACCAAAGACTTGATGCCCACCGGTGAGAAACACCAGAACACACAGTGGTGGGAACACCCCTGGAAACACACACCATGTCAGCGAGGTGTGAGTGTACTTAGACTGTGTCGTACTCCACCACCTCAGGATTTTTAAACGTATAAATTGTATATTTAACACGATACGGCAAAGAGTATATATTTGGAAGGTGTTACTTTTATTCACTTGCTTAAAAATAAAAAATTTATAAAAATAAGTCCAAAATTTGGGGCTTCTCATGAAAACTGTTGAAATACTCTAGATTTCCATAATAAATCATGACTAGAAAATAAATATTTTTGAAAATAATTAGAAAACATGTTAACAAATGCTTTAAACTGATATGAAATTGTTTTTATGTAATGTTTCTGTGACAGTACTTTTTAAAAGAGGTTATAAAATATAAAAGAAGCATAAACAATAATAAAAATCAGTGATATAGTGATTGAACAGCATAATTATGGATGCCTGAAGTACAGATTCTTTTTTTTTTTTTTGCTTTTTGGTATGTGGGTAGCTCCCTGACTGGGGATCGAACCCAGGCCACAGCACTGACAGCGCCAACGCCGAAGCCTTAAGCCACTACACCACCAGGGAACTCCCAAAGTACAGATTCTATTACACATATATTGCAACAATTTGAAAATGATGTAAAGTCTAGAAAATCCCACAGTAGAGACACTAATTAGAAGAGCAGATATATCTTAAATGAATACTTACTATGTGCTTTGTATTGAGTTAAGCACTTTATGCATATTTTTCTCATTTAATCATTACAACAACTCATTTGTTCATCTCTAATTTAATAGTAAGGAGACCATGGCTTAGAGAAGTTCATTATCTTGCCCAAAGCTAGATATGTGGCCAAGCCAGTATGTATAACCAAATGTGTCCAGCACCAAAGCTTTTGCTCCAAAACAAAACAAACCAAAATCCAACACATTCATATGCTAACATTCCACTAGTAATGCTAAAGCATCAGTCAGGCAGCCTGATTTCTGCAGACCCATTATTAAAATAGTAAAATGGCAATCTTAAGAACCCAAAACTTCTGCAGTAGAAAATTACACATACATTTGGAGCCAAATCTGGATTTTATTAGGAGAATGTGTCACCAGAGAAGTTAATAATCCCTTCCAAAATCAAGCTTATTCTTTATGTTTAGCATAGAGATGCTCACCAAGAGGACATGTCACAGTCTCGCTGTTTACATTTCTTCGTACGAACGCCCTGCATTTTTCTGCAGTGTGGCAAAGACATGAAAACAGAGTGTTATGATTCAGTTAGGAAATAGATGATATCTCAACTGTCTGCTTTCCTTCCTGTCCACCCCTTTGGACGCAAATTAAACAACAACCCCCATATGTGTAGCCCAAATGTGTGAAAACAATAGCCAAGGTGAGTGAAATTTCCTGCTGCTGAAAATATCACAAAGGAAAGGAAACAGAGAAAGCAATAAATGCAGATACAACATAAAAGGTGGTCCCGCCTGGTACAGCTGTGTCATCTTCAGGTGGAGTCTGGAGCAGTCCAAAGATTTCAATGACATGAGCGTGCAAAGAGGATATCCTGATGAATGAATGTGAGGGCTGGAAATTTCCACATCGGAGATGAGGAGACTTTATATATAGCCACTTGGGGCTTCTATTTGACCTCATTTCTCTCCAACTATTTGGTTTTCAGAACTATTTGTTGATTGTGGAGCTGAAATATAACTTGCTCTAGAGTTGGAAGGAAACACATAGGAAACCAAGGTCACTGTACTATCTCTTACCTTCGGTTTATTTGTCTGGATCCCAGTCACTGGCAGCTGAGAACTGGACCACGGGCAGAGAATAGCATGAGAAATGAACCAAGCAGTTGGTGGGTACAATTTGATAGACTTTGAGCAGAAGGTACAATGTAGTTTATAACTGTAACAAATTGTAGATCCCTTCATATTTGATTTCCATTCATTAAAATCTTTGGTATATTTCAGTTGGGGGTGTATCTCATTCTATCTAAGGATACCAGGACTACAGTCATTGTACATATCTACCATCAATGTATTAAGAAAGGTAACCAAGGGAAGGTTTTGTTCGTTTGTTTTTTTACCAATTACTGATTGTAATTTAAAACATAAACCACAAAACTGAAATCTGAACGCAAATCATTAATGTGTGAAAGATAGTACACATTTTCATCATTGTACACTGGCATGGATTACAAGCCCTAGCAAGTCCTAAACTCCATTCAACCCCATTAATAATTATACTTCCATAATGGAGGGAGCCACATCAAATTCTTTGATGATAATGGTGGCCTTTAAATCTTTGAAAAGGATGATCCTAATCCTATGGTAGATCCTAATGACTTACTGGCTTGAAAAAACGACAAAACATCTTATTTTTCACACACTTTTCAAGGTAACGGCTACCTCGCTCACACCATGCCTTTATTTTTAATTAACATCTTCTCTCATTTCCTTTACCACCTTTTCCACTCTACTCTTCACCTGAGCCAAGGAGTAAATACACGCTAATGACACCCATTAGCTTTGTCTTTACAAACATCAAATTGACACCCCAATCCTTCATTAGGTGGGTCATAAACTGAAAGAGCTCTTTGATTATAATATGATGAAAGATTTATTAACAAACATGAACACAGCTAAATCATAGTATTGGCAGGTTTATGAGACTGTCTCTCCCCAGCTGACAGGTGGGACCTGCAACTGCTGTGGGAACAAAAACACTAAATCTGTTAGTGGGATACACGATGATCTCATTACTGCCCAGCGAAGGGCCGTGCGAGGGGCGAGAGTTTCAGAAAGCTTCTTTGGGTTTGCTAGGTCCTGACAACAGAGAAAGGAACAGATATCCCACGTTAGGAGGCACAATTCAAATACATTAAATAAAATGGAATACTCCAGGCTCCAACAGAAGGGCTGTGGTCATGTGACTGAACTACAAGTAGTAAACAAGACAAGAAGAAAAGATGGAAGGAGAGACGCCATAGAATGCCCAGTCACACGCAGGCAGGCTGGATTCTCCAGTCTTCTAGTAGAGATTTCTTGGAGAATTCTTCGGTGATGACAGTTAGAAATTTAAAATATAGAATAAATTTGACAGTGTACTTAAATCACATCATATGCTAAGAATAATCCAAATAGAAGTAATAAAAGTGACATTATTATTATTAACTCATTGAAAATTAAATATGTGTACTTGTACATATCTTGAAAAAGTGATGAGCAAAAATTATATTTATAGTATCTCACACCATTGGAAAACATGAGGATTTTCCCACTAGGCATTCACTCAGAATTTTTTAATTTTAGCAAACGGTCATGCATACAGGGTATAGTCCTGAAGCATGGAGTCTGAGAAACCCTCAGAAAGCAGTTATGAAATTACCAACATTGTTAAACTTACTGCCCAAAACACTGAATTTTATTGTATAGTGAAGAATAACCAACTAGTGTGGATATTCACAGTAATTTTTGGTGGGTTCTGATTTTTACAAGATACATCTTCCTGAAGCGATTTATTTTTTATCCTGAAGCTTATTTTCTTTTTGCTGTAGTATCCTGGTATACTTTGGACCATGCACATCTTTTCCCACTTGACATCTACTGACTACTGTTTTGTCAAACACGGACAGATTTTCTAAATTAATAATTACAGGTGAAATTAACAATAAAGGCCTTAGTTTAAAATGTGGCTTTGGCCAAAACAGTTGCTACTTAAAGAAAATGTAGATGTTTCTGGTAGATGTTAAAACTGAAGAGGGATAAGTAGCAGAAAAAGGACTGTTCTTAACCCCTGCATTTGATGACGAGTGAATGGGGAATGGAAATTCTTAGGACTCCAGGAGGGGAAAGAACTTCAACTATCTTTTCTTCTAACTCTACCACTATAGATATAGTTAGACAAATTCAGATAATTTTCTCAAACATAGTTTCCAAAAATGTAGTATTCATTTTCCATCGTATAGACACAGATATGAAACTACTTAAGGAAGTGTCAGTCTTCTGATGTTAATGAAGATCTCTGTCATCATAAACTTCTATAGGAAAATGAAGCACTAAATTAGTATTTGACATCAGATAGAAAAATATTCTTTGGAGTGTGTTTGTCTGCATGTGGAACAACAGCAAAATAATCATTGTCAAGTGCACAGGTAATCATAACAGCTTTCGTGTTTTGAATATCAGTCACGGTATTAAGCAGTGTGTGATGTACTTCTCATATAGACAGTATCACATCCTAAAAAAAATACACACACACACACACACACACACACACACATATAGATATAGATATAGATAGATAGATATTGCTATAACCATTTTAATACAAAAGACATTTAATTAACCTTTGGATCATTTTTATCAATTCAGATTATAGAAAGAAGTATTTGCGGGCACATAGATATTTCCTGAGCAGTCCTTAGTAAGAACGCAGATGTACTCTGCACCTCACTTACTATCATTAAAACAGCAATGTTTATCATCACAATGGTATTACAGGCTTGCTGTGAGGATAAAACAAAAGAACAGCTCCAGCTTCTAAACTGCTAATGATAGGGTGTGACTGACAGTTACTTTAAAGTTACTTTAATTATGTATGACCCCTGATCATAAGATTTTCCAACTTAGATTTGAGACTTCTTCATCACATTCTGACCTTTTACAACACATCCCTTGATTCACATACTGAAGAAAATTTGTGACCCAAAGATTTAAATAAGCAAGTACTGTAATCTTAGCTGCCTTAACATTTCCACTAGTTACCGAGTGCATATTTTACCTCCCTAAGAAGACCTGGTGCTTCCTCAGGACAGGGAAGACATCCTTCTGTCTCCTAATTTCCACATTGTCCAGACTAGGATGGGGAGGTGCAAGTATTTTCAGTGGACACTTAGCAGTTCACACAGCTGTGGAAATTGTGAAACTGTCACTCAGAAAGTTAGATTTCCTAAAACAAAGTATTCCAGATTATTTTTGAGTAATTCAAAATACATTTCACTGGAAACTTAGTTTATAGAAAACAGCCCTTACTGAGCTATCCTAAACTATATCACTGAGATTTCTTTCTTCTATAGCAGTTTTAATCTCTATAACCTATCTTTTCAAAAACATAGATTATGGAATTTCTTTAGTTATAGAATCCTTCAGCAACTATTGCCTGGATACTGTGGTCCTTACACTTAAGGAAAAGCAGTTGAGACTTCATCTAAATGACTGCTACAGTATCAGGAGCATAATAAAACTCATAAGAGACTAATAATAAATTGTTATAAATAGCAGGATGAAATTCATGCAATGATGGAACAGTCAGTACCCAGATTAATGAAAAGGTTATTCTAACATTGGCAATGGGGTAGAGAGGACAAGATCATCCATGAATGTTGATTTTTTTGCATGAGGTAAAATTTTGAGGATTAACAAAGGAAAGTAAAAGATGTGCAGTCTATTAGGGAATAGATAAGATAACATCAAAATGTAACATAGGATAATCAAAGTGCTACACTGAGAGAACAGAGGGCTCCATGGTACTCAAAGGAGGGTACTACACTGTGTGGAGTGAAAAGCTGGATTCCCTGACCTTCACCCAGAATAAGGCAAAGGTATGGGGTTCTCGAGACTAGCAGTGAGAGATGTTTTAACAAATTAGAAAGAGGGAAAAAACCTGCATCTCACCATGGTACCAGGGGAGAAATGGTAAGGGATGAAACTGATGCAGGGTCTTATGACATATTTTAAGGAGTTTGAGGCTCATCCAGAAAAGCTTTTAGTAAAACAATGGCATGATCTATTTTTATTTCATAAAGATCATTTTGCTTGCAGTGAGAATAATGGCTCAAGGGGTCCAAACAAGAGGCACAAAGAACAGTTAGTTCTTAAGAAACTCGTGGTAAAAATACATGTGAGTATTTTTATTTTCATTTTTCAAATTTAAGTATTTCGTTTTCATGTCGGATTGGATTTGCACACGGGAGAATAAGGAAACCATAGGAAAATGAGGAGAGAATCGTGTGATGGAAGCCAAGAAAAAAGAATGTTTTAGGAAGGGGGTTAGTTAACCGTTTTAAATGTTGCTGAAGTCAAGACAAATAAATGATAAAAAATGTTCACTGATGTTAGTAACGAAGAGATTGAGGGTAACTTTAAGGAGAACAGTTTCATTAAGATAATGAGGAAGAACGTAGTTGGAGGAGAACTTGTTAAGGCAGGGCATTTTACAACAGTGGGGAAACTTCAGTAGCCATGCTGCATTGGAAGAATAAGTGGGGTTTCCACTGGGAGGAAAAAAGTAGTGGAAACTTCTGGAGAGGTAACAGCTAAAACAGAGGCTGTGCATTGTTAGCAGTGGAACTAGTAAGGTGCCTGAATGCAAACGGCCTAATTCAGGGCGGGTCATCTCACCCTTTGCAAATGGCAGACTGAGACATTTGGACATTGCTCTGTGGGGCGCTAGAGAGCCACTGAAAGACTTTAAATAGGCAGGTGTCTAGTTTAGAATTGATTTTTTTAAAATATCTGAGGCATAGAACGAACAATGAATTGGAGAATCATTACCACTAATCAACAAGTGGTGAGAGCTAATAGCAATGTCCTTTTTCATAGGACTACACCATGCCAGTACAGTCACTGTATCTGTAACATGTCATAACTTGATAATGCTGTGGCCTCAACATACTTATGACTGTGCAAAGTACCGGTATGTTTTGCTCCAATTGTTTGTTTGATGCATGACTTTAAAGGAAGACCACTGAATTCCTAACGAATAGCAGACTTGTTACATCCAAATGACTATAAAAAGCAATCACCTTCAAGAACAAGCTTTGCAAATCACCCAAGATAATCTAAATTCTCCACTCCCCACTCTTATAAAGTTGTGTTTCTTTTTGCTGAGAATGATTATTTGGCAACAATTATCACCAGACCCACTAGCCTAGGTTCCTGGCGCCGCCACGGCCTCTAAAAGTCAACTTCAGGTGTCAAGTTGAAATTACGGTCTTTCTTGAAAACATGCAAAACCTTTAAAAGCATATATAAGACAATTCACAAATATTTGGTACAACGGCCATCGACTGTGAAGATGTGCAGGCTGTACAGGGCTCCACAGTTACATCTCTCACGTGCCTGGAAAGGGGAACGCCAGCTTTCTCAGGCGTGGCTTGTAAGTCCCGAAAGGAGCTAAAGTCCTATTAACCAATTAACACAGTTGGGTGCCACTTGACAGCCTACACTCCTATTCAGGGCCTGCATCCTCTGTTTGACCTTAGAACAACTACCATCTTCCATCAAATGCCCAATTCCAACAACCCAGGCATGAGGACACCGATAAGGGAAAAGACAAGTTTTCCTTTCTGAGAGCAGCCCGCCTGCGTCAATTTGCCCCAATGGCACGTGCACAAGGCCTGTTACACGGACTGCGATTTCCAGGGATGAAAGCTGTGAACTCCCAGGTCACTTGTAAACTGATCACTCCCCGGTCTTTCCTCCTCCTGCTTTTAAGTGGCTTGAGGCTGGTAAGCTGAAACCTGAAGAAACACAGAGCTCTGATCCCCGGGACCTCCGGAGCAAAGCTGGACTTTGGCTGATTTGCTGTAGGAAGTAACCGCTTACTTACCCCATAATTAACACCACAAGCTGATCGCTGGGAGATAAAGTACAGAAGGTCGGACGTAAGATCATCTAGAGAAGGATTTCACGGAAGCGCTCCATTGGGCAGCTCTCGTGACTACTTCACTCACGAAACAAGTGGGCGTAATCTCCAAAAATATTACTGTTCATAGAAATGGAGGAAGGGTGAGTTGCACACCACTGAATACAAACTCAGTGAACTGCCCCTTGATTGATGAAGCCCTAGCACATGTCAACTCGATATTGTATTGAGAGATAAGACACGCAGTTTGTTTGGTGGCAAGTTAAACAATTCTAACTACATTTCACTATTCTATATACAAAATGAGCTGTCTTCCCTGGTTAGAGGTACTTATTGGCTCACCATCGTCCATCAAATAAAGTCCTCTTTGCAGCCCACAGGCCTCAGGCACCCGGCTTCCTGGCCATCTATTGCAGCTCGTTCATCTCTGCCTCACAGCCATCCCCTCAGCCACATCCAGCCCTCACAGTCCCCTGAGTGCAACAGTGTCCCATGCCTCTGTGTGTCTACACAGGCTGTGCCTTCATTCAGATGCCCTTTCTGCCTTGTCTGTGAGTCCAGTTACTCGTCTTCCTCTATCCAGTGTTAAGAACTACTTCTCTGCAAACTGGTCTCGTTACACTGACAATGCCTGGATGTTTTTCTGGACAGCCCTTGCATATGTGACTTTTTCCAGTCATGAATGCCTCTGTTTTTCATATTACATGGCTGGACACCTTCCGGACAGCCCTCGTGTACCGCACTGCTATACGGAAAACACCAATCTCTCCTGTAATTTGCTCATCGATAGAAGTCAAATTATTGGAAATGAATGAAGAGACGTGCCAACAGAATAAATTGTTTTCTAATATCTTTGCCTCACAAATATTTGTAATCAAAGTCTGTCTTCACCCATAGTAATTCCCAGTAATCAGTATCTGGGAATCAGTGAAGTTTCAGGCAGACATATTGTTTTAATGGAGTAATAACCACTAAGGTTCGACCTAGTTCAGGTGAAATAACCATTCATTCTTACCTGGTATGAAGGTAAAGACATCTTATGTGGGAATCGAGAGGTTAAACTTTCAACTGTGGTGCTGGCATGAGTCATCAACACTGTCTGAGATGTAGAGGAGTTAAATGGAATATTTCTAAGATAATTATCAGCTCCAAAATGTTATGATTTTATGAAATAACCAGGCAGACTGTGTAATTGCAATACGTATGTATTTATAAAATCCACATTCTGGCAGTACAGACTTTGGAGCTCATTAACTTTATGCTAACATAGACCAATGATAATATAGTCCAAGTTTATGGCCCATATAGACAAGTTAGTATGATCAGAGCAAAACTTCTGCTTCTTCAGTTAAGACTTTTATCTTTTACCTCAATCAATCTCAAAATATATTCTACTGGTCCCGGGGGAGCCCTGGAGTGAGAGCTCTCAGACTATATTCATCAAGTCTATTGAGAAGTCACTTGTGGTGTGTATGTTGTGCTGACCCCAGGTCAACAGCCCTACCCTCACACACAAATGTTTCTTCCCTTTCACTCAGTGCATCTATTTTTGGATATCTATTTTAAAGAAACAATTTCCAAATTTTGACATAACTTGAAAGCCAACAATATTTTTATAGCATTATACCTACCATTAAAAATAGTAAACAAGCTAAATATTTAAAAAAAGGACATTTATAGATTAGTATATCTGGTATGATGTACTAGAAGCATGATGAAATATTACAAAGCCATGAAAATTGTTAATAAGGATATTTATCATGGAAATATACTAAAGCATTAGGTTAGAATGAGAAGAACAAAATTTCTATTATCAAAGAGTCTCATTCACATGCAGAGAAAAAAATTAATGGAAAGCTACATTAAATAATATGTGTTGTATAACTGTAATGAGACTTTTCAGAACTTTTGCCTAATTGTAATAGTTTCTAAATTTTGAATAATGAACATGTATTAATTCAAAGATCAAAAAATTTAAATGTGCTTTAAAGGGCAACATTTAAAATATACATTTATAATTCAACAAATCAGCATTTCTAAACCATATTAAATAGATAGATTTAATTTGAAAAGCATTCTATTTGCACAATAAACTGAAAAAAAAAACCTCACCAGGAAATCCACATGCAATTTAATTAAATTAATGAACAAACATGATAAAGTTCAACTGTGCTAGAAGAAACACTTTAACACAAATCTCAGAATATGTTTCTTCATGTATAATGTAAATGCATTTGTAACCAATAACGCATGTTTCATGTTTTCAAAATCCATGATGCATCTATTTATACTATAAATAGAAAGCACGTTCAAAGAATTGAACTTACAGGAATTTGGATAATCAAATGTGTATGCAAGGCACTGTCTAGTGATGTGACTTTGAACCAGTTCTTTCTGCATCAGCAAAATCAAGATATTCCCTAAGATTCACCCTGGCTCCAAGTGTTGGTTTTCTAAGCAGGTTTGCTAGGGGCTGTCATGCAGCAGATGGAAGGGGAGGGTTAAAAGGGGTCTTAGGGAATGCCCATGAAAGAAACTGAGCTTTCAAGCAGGTAGAAATACCCAGAGGGAAAAAGATCTAAAATGAAAAAAAAATGAGAGAGGGGAAGTGGGGGAGAGAAAGCAGGGAAAGAGGTGCGGGGAGAGAGAAGGAGAGAGAGAGGGAGGTATTGAAGAGAAAATACTTTGTGGGAAAGACAGCATTCGTGAAATATCTCTCAGGGATGATCCAGAGTAAGACAGGAGAGCATGTGTGAGATTCAAGTCCACGTGGCAACCTAAGGAGCCACAAAGTCCCATATATTCCTACTCGGTGGCAGCTCCTAAAATGGCATTTCACCTCCTACCAGCTGCATCAGACCTGTTCACAAACTAGGGACACAAAATGACCAAGATGCACTGGATGAATAAATAGGCCATTCAGTGCGGATGAGCAATACTACTTGAACCGTGTGTGAACCATACCTCCAAGTACACAAGCCCCCCTGAGCGATCCACAGGAACCTCACCATCAGCATCCCCAAACTGAAGCCACTTCCACGCCCCACGCCTGCTTCTTCTGCAAGCACTTCTGCTTCATGGACTGGTGGTACCTCCTCACGCCTGGGCTCCGGAGCCAGATGTCTGGAGCATTCCAGACGCTCCTTCTAACTTCTACCTAAAGTTCAGTGAATGTTCAGTGTACTCATCAATGCCCGAATATCTTTGGAATCGCCTTCTTCCTCGACCTCCTCATGTCTGGTTTGCATCAGCAGGTGTCTCACTGGTGTCTTCCCCCATATCGCCTCTCTACCACCCACCTGCCCCTTGGCTGCAGAGTATCTTCCGAAAGTGGAACTCGACAATACCATCTCTTACCTTTACATCCTTGAATGAGTCCCCTTTATTACATTTCCTCCAAAATAAGCCCTAGTGCATGAGAATGACATCAAAGGCTGACCAGGATCTGCCCTCTGCATTATAATAAGGGGTCCGGGGGTTTTCCCTACGCAGTGTCTCTACACTGCTCTCCTTATTCTTCAACTTGGGCTGCAGAAGTCATCTCTTCTGAGCAATTTCAACTGACTCCCAGGAATGCCTCCTTCCTCTGAGCCCACATGGCTGTTAATACTTATACTTCCCTAGTGCGGGTCGCACGGCACTGTGACTGTGTCCCTGTCTGTTCTCTCACTGAAACGGGAGATCCTCGGGTGCAAGGATCTAAGCTGTAGAAAGAAGTCTTTCTCGCCTGCATTTGTTCATCTTGCAAATAATCAGTCAATACTTACTAAATGCATTAAATAAATACAGGCCTTCAAGGAGATAGAGAAACAAATTTAGCAATTACAGAACAGTGAGTAATATGTACTATTATTTCAATAGTTATATTTTAACCAAAAAACAAAATGGACTACACTACATATACCACTCCATTTCCTGGGTCAAGTTTAGTCTTGGTGTTATGCAAAAAATAATAATAAAAATAAAATTCAGTATCTCAAATCATTCGACAGTATCTGGCAAAATGTACATATGGTGCCTTGAAGAAATAAACTAACCTTTGGGTCACTGGACATGCAAAGTCACTCTTAAGAAATCAAGAAGATAATAAAATAATTAAAAAGAATGGATAAAATTTGAAATCTTGGCCTACATGCCTTTAACCAAGAACTGAACAAAAGAGAAATAAACATAAAGAAATACCTCTAAGTGTTTTCTTTGACCCTATTATCTTTTCTTTATGGTGTTAACTATTACTTCTATGTAAGAAATAATGGCTATCAATTTATTCTTCTATTACAAGCTCCAGAATATTCATTCCAGTCTTCAGGAACTCTCTACCTTGTTCTATGACAGGAACTCAAACCAAGTATTACTAACTAGACTGTACTCATTATTTCAGTAATCTCTGTCAACTAACTCCTCCTTTTTTTCTCCCCTTATTTCCATGAAAGGTACCACTGCCTACCTAGCCACTCAGAGGATGCTAAACTTCTCTTTTAGCTTATCTATTGCCCTCCCTTCACTCCTGACAGGTACATGTTTAATTGTAGAATTCTTTGTCAATATCTGACATGTGTGCCACAGTGGTTTCCTTAGCTCTCCCTGCATTGCTATTACTCCAGTTGAGATCCGATGACCTTGTGCTTAGATTACTCTGAGAACATCTTATCAGATGCACTGCTTCTTCCCCAACCCCTCTTTGTTTCCCAAACCCCACAAACCCTTCTTTATCTTGGTGTCAGAGTCTAAAATCTAGTGCAACACGGTCTCATAGAAATTTCGGCATGGATAGAAATATTGTGTGCTACAGTAGCCACTAGCCACATGAGGCTGTTGAGAACTTGAACTGTCATTAGTGCAACTGGGAAACTGAGTTTTCATGTGTTTTTACTAATTTGAATAACCACATGTGGCTAGTAGTTGCCTTATTGGACAGGTAGATCTAGATTTAATTATGTGCTGCCTGATTCTAAAACAATCAGTAACTCAATCGTATCCTAATGGTGAGAATAAAATAAACTGGAAACTTGTCAACTTGTTTAGGATCTGGTTCAACCTAGATGTCCATTCTTACACTCCACTGCACTTTACCTTGGCCTCTATGATACAAACGTATTGGAATGCTCATAATTTTTAAACCTCCCTTAGATTTTCACTTCTGAGACTTCGTTCTATCTCTTACTTGGAAGCCCTAGCTTATTATGTTCCTCCTAAAAGCCTGCCTAATTTTGAAGGTTCAGGAGACTCTAAAATGCCATCTCCTCACTGAGAACCTACCAGAGGCCCTCAGCTGAAGGACTTAACAGACCCAAAATATCCTGTTCCAATTACAGTCTGCCTTCCGTTTCTGCTGGGGTTTGGGATTTGTTTTCTTATTTCTTATTAGACTCTTCTTGATTGGATTCTAAAGTCCTTAGGGTGTCAAGCTGGCAGGCCTTTGACATCCACATGATGTCATTTTAATAAACACTCATTACATGGAATATTATGAATTTGTACAACAGAGACCGTATTTCCTAGTAACTTTAGTCCTTCAGTCTTTAGAATTGCCCCAATGGGTTGGATTTTTTAGACGACTGAAATTGGGTATATTCATACATTTAACTGCAAATATTGCATAATAAGCAAACACTTGTGATACATTTTATAGTAAGAACCATAAACTGAACAAAGTTCACAATCCTTCCTTATTTAAAATTGCATTAAAAATTCATCAGGACTGTGCTTGCTCTTCTGACGAAAAGAGGTTCCTGTAAGCTGCAATTGAACATGCACAGAGATTCCCTCCACAAAATTCACTAAATTCTCACTGCACGGTCAGTTCTGGGCCAAGTGCTGAAAGGGGATAGAAAACCATAGGAACTGATTTCTACTTCAGGTGCTTAAAATTGAGCTGAGTACAAATGGCAGCACAGAACAATCTAGTAGAGGTGGGCCTGTTGCTTCATTGAATGGGATACCTTTTTAGCTTTGATAGTCTGAAACTATCTGGAGTTAGTCATAAAGTTTGGCTATTTCTGACAAAAATGACAAAGAGCCACAAACAAACGCTAGAATGTATGACTAATAACAAAAGATAAGTGAGTGGCCTATATGACATAAAGGTGCTGTGAAATGTAGACTATTGAAGATAAGTAAGGCAGAGAGGCCAGATTATGAAGAGCCTTCTTACATCCAAGAATAAATGATGTGGATTCAAGGCAGTGGAGAATACTGGGAAGCATAGGAGAGAGATGAACTAAAAGTGAAAAGCATGTATAATAGAAGTGATTTCTCCCATTTAGTGTTAACTTTAAAAGCTAGTTCTTCAAGACTTTTAGGATGACAGGATAAGGAGCTCAGAGAACCCTCTCCTGCCAACACCACCACAGTTTAAATGGTGAAAATTATTTTTTTAAAAATCATTTGAAGTCTCCAGAAATTTTCTTAAGAATACACAGGGAATAGAGAAACATTCATTCAAGAAAATCTACAAAATTTCAACAAGAATATTGAGAGCCTGTGGCAGGCATGTCGCCACAGTCTATACCATTAGTCCTTTAAACACCCATAACTCAGTATTAGAGGAGCCTCCCAGCCCCCAGTCTGGAACTATGGCTTCACCCCAGAAAGAGCGGGATGCTGACATTTTTTTATTCCCCCCAGACCCATGCTGCAGAAGCCCTATTACAGGCAGACACTATGGAAAGGACCATGCCTTTTTCCCTTAGCCAACCCCCGTTCAGAGAGCAGAAACTCTACATCATGTTCAGTAGGCCAAGAATACTAGCTCCTGATGGCCCCCATCCCAGCTACTGATAGGGAAGAGGTTCTATAAAGTCCCATAACGTCCAGTTGTGAAAACCAGTGGAGATTGTGGCTGAGTGAGATGAGAACAGCTGCCGTCCCGGCTGCTCCTCTTAATGGGCCCTTGAACTAAGAGGACTCACTTGATCTGCTCCAGCACTGGGGCAAAAGCTTGAACGGCACCAGGGACATATGGGGGAGAATGAATTGTCCGGCTTCAGGGCGAGGACTAAAGGGATAGCTTGTTCCCCGAAGGAGGCCATTGTTTCTTTGTTGAGCCCTTCCCTTCCCTGCATGCAGATGTCACCATATCTGAGTCTTCATCAAACTGGCTCTCACCTTTCCTCTGCCCCTAGTGATTCCCTAAGACCCCGTCCCTCCCAAATTTGGGGCACACCCAAACCACTTCCAGTGGCTTTTCCATACAAACAACCTGTCTTCTTAGCTCATGCTGCAGACTTTCATAAAATCTCTCAAAGGTTCACAAAGCCCCAACAAGCAGCATCTGGCTTTGGTATGTCTCGTATCTTTGGCTGAGCAGCCCTAAGCTTGGCACGAGTAACCTCCGGCCTTGGGTCACTGATGGGCCTGTGGCGGCACCTCCAAGCCCAGTGTGCATGGTGGCCATCAGCAGATTGCTCTGTGGTCCAAAAGCTCATGAAGCCAGGCTTGAATCATCAGTTATTAGGGAAATGTAAATAATAACTACAATGGGATGCCACTTCTTACACTAAGATGACTAAAAGAAAAGTCAGAAAATACTAAGTGTTAGAGATGGTGTGTACAAATTGGAATCCTCATACATTACAGACGGCGATGTAAAATGTGCAGCCACTTTGCAAAAACTGTTTGGAAGTTCCCCCAAAATTTCAACACAGATTTATCGCATTACCCAGCCATTCTACTCCAAGGTATACACACGTATACCCAAGGCAAATGAAAAATAGACGTCCACACAAAAACTTGTACACAGATTTCACAGCATCATTGCTCAAATAGTCAGAGAGGAAATAACACAAATGACCATCAACTGATGAATGGATAAATGAAATTTAACACACCCATGCGATGGAATATTAATTGGCAATAAACTAAGATGACGCATATCCATACATGCTACAACATGGAAAAACCTTGAAAGCTTTAAGCTAAGTGAAGCCAACCAGTCAAAAAAACAACCTATCTGAATGATTCAATTTACATGAAATGCTTAGACTAGGGAAATTCACATGGACAGAAAGTAGATTAGCAATCTCTTACGGACAGGAGGAGGTGAGGAGTTGAGATGGGAAATTCCTGGTATTGAGTATCTTTTTATGTACTTACTAAGCATTTATATATCTTCTTTAGAAAAATGTTTATTCAGATCCCTTGCCCAGCTTTACTTGGGTATTCTTTTTATTATTGAGTTGTAAGTGTTCTTTATATATTCTAGATATAAGATCTGATTTGTGATTCGCAAACATTTTCTCCCAGTTGGGTTTTTTTTGTTTTTGTTTTTGTTTTTTTTTGCTTGATGGTACCTTTTGAAACATAAAAGTTTTACATTTTTATGAAGTCTAATTTATTTTTTTCCTTGTGTTTTTGTTGAAAAGGAAATAATGAGAGTCTGGTTCCTATGTTGCCTTCTTGTTTATAGAGACAATACTCAAATGCTAGCTGGACTCAAATCGCATCTTAATGGTGACAGTGGCATTGTGAGAAGCGTGTGTCATTCTCCTTATAGGGCTGAGAGCCTTCTCGTCAGTAGCTCATGATCGAGTGAGTACCTGGCTGGTGCTGGGGAGACACCAGAGCACTTCAGTGTTTGGCCTCAATGACAGCTAAGGGATGTGAATGTCACTTAGAGATTTATGATGCTATTCCTTTCATGACCCTCTAGGAGCAAATTAATTAATTTGTCTCCGAATAGAAGTCTCATCCCATTTTCTTTCTTTCTTTCTTTCTTTCTTTTTTTTTTTTTTTTTTTTTTATTATTCTGGAACAAGGGCCCAGATGGAGAAAAGAAGATAGACCCTGCTCCTCCTTTGATGAAAGTTAGAGGAGTCAGTCCCTTGGACTCCAGTTCTCCATCTTTAAGAGCTAAGCATAAGCTATCCAGGTTATAGCAAATATTAGATGTTTAAAATGGGAACTTCAGTATCTGACGATAAAGTACTTACTTAGATAACAAACGGCATCCTTACGAATCTAAGTAGAGAGAGCCTGGGTGTGTGGGGGATGGGCCTTTACTACTCATTTCCAGTGTTTGTCTATTCCCATACAAACTACCCTAAACCTGCCAAGTTGGAAGGCTTGAGGCTGGAAATGTAGACTTTACTCTCATACCAAGTTCCAGGCAAAAAGACAGTGAGTGTTTTAGCCTCTTTAGCTATGTGAGGGTGATGAGTATCATCCTCATTAGAGTCCCCTGTGTCTCAAGTGTGAAGTTGTTGATGAGTTTGGTAGACCACTCTCTGCACTTCCAAAAGTCAGTGACTATTCTTAACAACACAGGAGACTCTCATTAAAAAAAAACAAACCTAGGATTACTGCAAAATTCAAAAATGCCTCTAGGAAAAGAATTTTCTGTGCAATAAGAATTCATCAAGTATGCATCACTCTTCTTTTTTATGTCAATATGTGGTTATTTAGCTAGAACCCAATAGTTGAAGCTTGTGTGTGTATATGTATGAATGCATTTTTATTTATAAATTTATGCATTATATATTAATTTGAAATATGTACAGTTATAAAGGTTTATATTAAGAATAAGCCACAGAAATCATGGAAACAGCCTGAGTGTCCTTTGATAAACGACTGGCTAAAGAAGCTGTGGTACATATACACAATGGAATATTACTCAGCCATAAGGAAAGACGAAATGGAGCCATTTGTGACAACATGGATGGACCTTAAGATCATCATGCAAAGCAAAATAAGCCAGACAGAAAAAAAAAACAAAGAACCGTATGATTTCATTCATTTGTAGAATATAAAACTGAAGCAACAAAGACACAAAACTCATGGACACAGTCAATAATTTAGTAGTTACCTGAGGATAAGTGGGGAGGGGGTGGGGGAGAAGGAACAGGGACACAAATATACGGTGATGGGAGAGAACTGACTCTGGGTGATGAACACATAACACAACACATAGATGATGTGTTGCAGAAGTGTACACCTGGGACCTTAGGTAATTTTTACTAACCAATGTCACCCCAATAAGTATAACAAAAAAAGAAAAAGAGTCAGCCACAGAGCTTGGTGAAGTTGAAGTGTGTAAAACAAACATCTGCCCCACATGATATTTTTATCATATTTCCAACTATTTTCATTAATTCATTAAATATGAGTTTATTACATAACTACTACATCCTTGGCACATCCTAGGCACCGATGAACGCAATGAACGAACAAAATCTATACACTCATAGAGCGTACATTCCATTAGGGGGACAACCACAACCCCTATGCTAAGAAATAAAATACGATGACACAATGAAGATCCTGGGAGCTACTTGGTATTATGTAGTCGGGGAAGGGAGACTCGAATCTGACTGACAAGAAAACACCCACGATGAAACAAGGCGGGCGCAGGGAGGAGGCAGCATTCCAGGCCCCAGGAACAGCCGCCACCAAGATCTGGAGACAAGGAACGTCTTGGAGTGTTCCAGGATCAAGATGATGGCCAATGTGGCAGGAGCAGAGGGCATAATGAGGAGAGCGACAGAAGACAAGGCCAGCCAAGTTAAGTCCCTTAGATTCTAGTTGCATTTTAACGCATCATTGCTGACTCTGAAGTCTGAGAATGGAGAGTTGGGTTGGCTTTGCTCAGTGCCCTGCCATTCGCTTCCTATATGACTCTGCAAAACTTATATCCTTTCTCTTGGCCTCAGGGCGACCTCATCTGTGAAACAAAGAGATTGAACTGGAAAATAGATGATCTATGAATTCCCTTTGAGTGCTAACATTCTATGATTCTAATCTTTGCCCTCAAAGATGAAGTTGAAAACTCCCCTTTCTTAAAAGTACGGAGGCCCCTCGGTGAACTAGGGAAGTACAGCTCAGGGTTTGCTGGTCATCTGCCCTGAATTGTAAAACTGCCGAGACTTAAGACAGAATGAGGAGCCCAACACTGCATTTTCCGTGTGTCACTGAAGTTCCTTATAAGACATATTTACTGTGAGTTTTTATATTTTGCTCCTGTCTTCATTACTTTCCCAGTTTCTTCTCAGAGCCTGACTAAAGCCCCCTCAATTCTCTATTTCTACCTCAATAATGGAAGAGAGAGGGAGAGAGAGAGAGACATGAATACAGAAGTCAATCCCTTCCTAATACCCGCAGCTTCACTGCTTTTCCAAGCTCTCCTTTGGGCATAACATCAAGTATGTGACACCTTCTCACTTCTTGGCAAAAAAAGGTGCTTGAAGATCCACCACTACTGTAAGCTTGATCGGTTCACAGAAATTCTCAGTTGGAACTGAGATCAACCAGGGTAGTGATTTCCAGGCCCTGAAATTCACTGCGACTAAAGATTAGTTGGCCCTCACCATAAATAATTTAGAAAGACCACTAAACAAACACTTCCACAGCTTCATAGGGTTACTAAACAAACAAGCAATTCATGCACAAGATAAACCTTTTAAAGGAATGGCTAAGAGAGTTGGACTTTTAAAAGAATATATTTACCTTAGAACTGATAAAACCTAAGACTGAGTTTAAAGCGAGCAAGCACGGGGAGCACGGGCCCTCGCCAGTGGATCGAGGAGAGAACCCTGTTTCTGATCAGGGGTCTTTTAAGTTTCAAGGCTGCACCGATACCGTGACATCCTTTTCAGAGTCACTCATGCTTCAGCACGAAAAAACAAAACAAAGCACTTGTAGAGAATATCGGTATTTGTGAGCTTGCTCTGTTGTGTGATTTTTATCATGCCTTGGGGTCAAAATACATCGGTTGGAAAACAACTGTATTTTATTATGCAAAATAATATATGACATACAGAAATTTCCGATGTAAGAAACAATATAAGTATTTTGTAAAGTGATTTACAGTGAAACTAAATAAATACTCCAGGAAAAAAATGTGGTTTGTCTTTAAGTTGCTAATGATATGAGTCATTTGAAAGGTATTTTATGATGTACAAGCAAGAGTACATTTGATGAGTGGGTTTTAACTCTGCCTCTTAAGTAATTAGCAATGGAACCTGGGTTAAATTACTCAGCTTCTTTGAGTATCACCTGTAATCTGCCAAATAAGGCAGTTGGATTAGATGTTTTCAAATTGTAAATCAATGTGAAATGCTGGAAATATAATTTTACCATCACATATTATACTTGCATGCAGCACATAAGTATTTAATCAGTTCATCAGCAATTGAGTGAAAAACTGAGACACAATGTTTGGCTCATTAGAAAGGGGCATTCCTTATCTTGGTAATGCAGAGCCCTGGAGCTGTTATCTCAAATCTCTGGTTCCATCTCCTACCATTCATAAAGGAACCTTGGAAACATCATATCAACTCTCTGAACCACTACTTCCTCATTCATGCAATAGGCATACTCCTACTTTCTTCTCATAACTCTTGTGAATAGTTAAGACCACAGGCACTAGAATCAGATAATTAAATTTGAAAATCTGGCTCTCCCGGTAATAAGGTGTGTCATCTGGGGGCAATTCATTTAACTCCTAAGTGCCTCAATGTTTCCATCTGAAAAATGGAGAGAATAATATCTAATGAAAAGAGTTGTTGTAAGGATAAGGTAAAAGTATGTATCACAATTAGAAGAGTATTGAACATTGGGCAAATGGTAGTGTTCATTTACATCAGTATAATAGTGCTAGAAATAGCAGTAGTAGTTTTAGAGGCAGTAGCATGTGAAAATCTAGGGACTCAGTGGAGGGAAATCAAATTGCTTTAAGGGCAAACACAATGAAAGGGCTCCAGAGGCTGGAACTGTGAAAGAAGGCTTGAGGTTGGAGGCACGGCTAGGTCTGGGTCTCAATGAGGAGAACGAAGGTCAGTGGAAAGACATTGCAACCTGAAAGGACAGAATAATCAGAGACAAAAAGGGAAATGCTATGCTGGATGTCCAGGTGAAGGTAGCAGAATAAACACATGTGCATGCACCCATGGCCCGTCCTGAAACCCTAGGAAAACAACAAGGAGATCTTTTTGAGGCATAAAACCATATGAAAAAATTAACAGAAGAAAACAGCAATAAAACTTTGGAATCCGGTAAGCAACTGGTCTAGTCCTAAATGACTTAGGAAACTTGAGGAATACCAATTCTCAACTGGCAATAAGAAAAGCTAAAATGTGACCATATTTATGGCAGAAAGTGCCCACAAAATTGAGGAATGTACAGCTCCGGTTACTACTAACGATGGAAGTGAGGGTCTGGCTAAAATGTTGAGGACTCCTTGAAAGTCTGGTAAAGAAACACTTAAATCTCCTGTATCTTCTTGCCTGGGTCCAGTCGGAAGGCCTTTGGACAGGGAAACACCAGCACAGTTAAGGGCAGGGCTACCCTACTCAAGTTAGAGAGGTCAAGTGCACATTTAAAATGATGAATGCGGAGATCCGCCTTACCACCTGCTCCCAGTCTTCTTTCATTACTAGACTTCCAGACTGAAAATCGAACCTACCTCTTTCAGAAAAAAGACTGGAAAATGGTCTCTGGGAATCTGACTATATCAAGAGGGACGATCCAAAGGTACTCGCACTGAGACTTCCTCCACCCAGCAGCCCATGCAGATTGCTTGTCTATTTTGAAGACTGGAGTCAACACATTTCACCAAAGCCCTCAGAAGTTCACATCAACCTTTAAGAGCATGACTAAAAAACGATCAGGTGATTAAGAAAAGATGGTAACATGAATGCTAGGTCATAAATGGAAGTCAAGGGAAAAAGAAACTTAGGGATAACAGAAAAATGCAAGAAAAAATTTTATTAATACATTATACTCATAACTCATAAAATAAAAACTGGATGCACTTTACAACAGCAAATATTCTAACAATTTTTAAAGGGTCTTGGAAATAAATAAGATTACAGAAATGAAAAACTCAGTAGGACTGCAAGATTAAATTAGGGGAAATTTCCCAAAAAGCATAAGACAGAATGTCCAGGGGATGGAAAACGTAAAATCAGCCCAGAATTTTGAATGTCTCAATAATAGGAGTTCCAGAAAGAAAGCACTGATAAAAAAAAGAAGAGAGAAACTTGTCAGTAAAAAACTCTATCAAACATGTTCAGAAGGATACAAACTGCCCCAGGTCTGGTATGGTGAATGAAAGCAGATCCATATAAATATACTATGTCACCTTGAAAAGTCAAAGAAGACCATCCTCACTTTCAGGGAGAAAACTAAATAATCACATACAGAAGATGAAGAATCAAAAATAGCATCGGACTTCACAATAACAGAACTGAAAGGTAGAAGACAATGAACCAGAGCCTTGAAATTCTGAGGGAAAATGATTTACAACCTAAAATGCTATACCCAACCAAATTTTCAATCAAGGGTGACACTGGTATAAAGACATTTTAAGCTATGCCACAGTCTCTAAGAAATGTTACTTCTCATTAGTCCTTTGTGTGTGTGAAGCTACTGAATGATGTGCTGCAGTGAAACAAGGAAGTGATCGAAAGAGAAGGCGTGGCTATGGTAAGAGGGAATCAAAGACCAGAAACAGTAAGAATGTCCCCCCAGTCCTGTGATAGCTACACACCAGGAGTCAAAGACAATCTAATCCATCAGAAGATGCTTAGAATTTTGATGAGATTTTGACAGTCAGTAAAGTGGGCTAAATTTGTGATAACTTACATAGGAAACTAAACAAAGAAAAAAAATTAAGACAAGTATTTACAGAAAAGAAAAATTGTGCAGAAAAGAAGAAATTATGATTTGCTACATGGTTCAGGATTTACCTAGTAATACTACAGGAAACACTGAATATTCATGTAACTATAATTACGAGAAATATGTTGGAAGTGTGGGAGAAATAGGAAATGTGTGTGTGTGTGAAGTCAATGGATAATGTCTATTAAACTGAAACATCTGTAAATAGCACTATATTTAACAGTGCTTCCCAACCTTGTTCAAGACGTGGCACATATACACACGCACGCGCACACACACACACGCACACACACATACTTATAAGGCACACAAGAATTCACGGAAAAGAGTGATTGAGATTAGAAGCAATAAGACAGGAGCTCAGGCCACCCCTGTTCCATCTGACCTCCCGGGGGGCAGAATAAATCAATATCTCCCCATGCCGGCAGTCTACCTGCTGCGTACTGTTTGAGAGACTTTGATTTAGAGATAGGAAGGTAAATACCAGAGAACAACGTAAAGGTATTTAAAGTGATTTCCCGTGCGTGGGGCGGGGGAGGGGGGTGACAGTCAGGGAGCACAGCCCTACCATTTTCCATAATAAACCTTGGAGAACTAATTGTATCTTTAAACTATGTACATATATTACTTTAATTTTAAAAATAAAATAAGTAAAAACCTATACTGTACCAGGAAACTGATGTCTGAACTAAACATAATGCTAACATTTACTGAGCACTTTTCAAATGCCAGGCACACATAAATTCCCCCATTTGATTCTCATAACAGCCAAGCAATTTTTACTGTTATTATACACTTTTTAAAGTTGAAGAATCATAGGGTAAGAGAAATTACAGACATCGTCCATGTTCCTACAGCTAATAAATGACAAAGCTGAGACCCAAACAGGCCTCTGCCATGTACCAGAGCCCAAACTCTTAACCCCTTGCTGAGCTGTCTATCAGTCTGATGAAGTCCTCTTAGGTAGGCACTTTGGGAAATAAGATCTTCCAAAAAAATTCTCACTTATCAGGAAGACGATTACATTAATGTGTTCAAGTCTAAAAAGCAGAGTGCTGCCATGTCTTGACTTACAATGAGGTTACATCCCATAAATGCATCGTAAATTGAAGACATCGTGAGTTGGAAATGCATTTAATGCCCCTAGCCTCCCGAACATCATAGCTGAGCCCCGCCTGCCTTGAACGTGCTCAGAACACAACACCCACAACTCTCCGGCAACACAGTCCGCTGTGGAGTGTCTGTCGTTCCTCCTCCGGACCACGTGGCTGGCTGGGAGCTGACTGGCTGCCGGGCAGCATCTTGACCGGGTACCCTACAGCATCCCACTGCCTAGGAAAAGGTCAAAATTTGAAGTGCTGTTTCTACTCTCCCACCATCGCAAAGTTAAAAAAAAAAAAAAAGAAAAGAAAAATAAGTTGAACCATCATTAATCAGAGACTGTATTATAAACCCAGCTCCCTCATCTTCCCTACCCTCCTGCAGACACTTCCCCAAGACTGGACCTCGCAGTTACCCAGCCGGTGTGGAAATGGTGCTGCAGAGCCTTGGTCTGCACTCAAACAAGCTTCCTACTCCTTCAGAGGCCAGTGCTGCTTTTCTGTGGGGCTGCAACACTCTGATGACTAAACCTGAAGGTGGACCTCAGAAACAAACCTCACTGGAGGTTCAACGTCGTTTTCAGCATCACCATTTCATTATCGTGTCATTATGGGTTGACGTGTTTTCTAATATGAACTGTGCTTTCCCATAAATTTCTTTCAGGTTTATGGAAAGCAGCATATTCCGATCCAACACTTACGGGAGAAAAAGCAAAAACAGACTAAAACGATTGATGGATACTTCAATTTCACATAAAAAGCGACCCCTTATTGTAGCAACCAATACCATTTGGAGGTTTCCTGTCATTTAAAAAGTCGTCATTGTGAATACTGACATCCAGAAATGCTTTACAACACACGCACGTACAAACACGTGTGCACAAATGTGTGCACACAGGTAAAGACAGAGACACAGCGAGAAGGAGGAAGAGGAGAATAACTTTTTAAAGGACAATAGCAAAAAGCTGTGTTGATCTTTAATCAAAATGGTGTTTAATCATAGGAACCTAGGAGGTGATTTATGTTAAACTGCTCGAAGGAATTCGACTGACTGGATCTAAGTATTTCTTCTCACTATTTCTCCATCTCTCTGCTGTTGGCAAACCAGATAGGCTGACTTTTACACCATCCGTCTTCTTTGCAAGATCTCCCAGAGTCCCTGCACGCCCACACCCATGTGCACGGTGCGCCCCCCATACACACACACACACACACACACACACACACACACACACCCGCCCTGATGATAATGGCGTATCTGTATTGTCCAAGGCCTAGCTTCCTTCTTACAACCACGCCTCATTCCAGAGCGCGGGATGTGGCTGGTGCATTTCATGGTCTCTGGCTGGATCTGGACCCAGCCAGGGTCAACCAGCTCCCCGGCTGCCTTCCCCCTCCCACAGCCACCACCCGCAGCGTGCCCAGGATTCCTCCTCGGATCTTACAGCTACAGGGTGCCTTCTTCTAGAAATCGAGTCTGGAGGTGAAGGTGACGAGATAACTGCCCTTCCTCGACAGCAAAGACAATCACGTGGTTGTCTTTTCTTAAATACAAGCATTTTGTTATTTAACTGTATCTAGTCCCCGCACTTTAACCTGATCCACGGGGGTTTAAGGAGACTTTACCACACAAAACGCTGTCCAGGGCACCACTGCCTTCCTCATGGAGGTATTAACTAATACATTTATCCCTTCAATCAAAGGGCTTCCTGTCCACCTACTGAATTCAGTCCTGTGTGAAGTATGGGCCAGAATTTAAGCAACTTCCCTATTTCGACCAGTGCTAAAGTGATGAAAGACAGGACAGTCAGGATACCACTGGCAGAGAGGGACATCGAATCCAGACTGTGGGAGGGAGTGGAGAGGGTGTGTGTGCATGTGTGTGTGTGTG